>CAAKMY010043129.1:0-12580 GCA_901111285.1 Corrigiola litoralis
ATAAACATAACTAGAGGGAGTATTACTTAGAGGTTATCTCCACTTCCAACCAAACACACAAAAGATAGCAGAACAACATACAAAATTCAGAAGGAAGCAACTTGGTTCAAAGAAAGGACAATTATGCATAACATAAATAATAAAACCCATTTCCACTATAAACTCTCTATACCAGTGTACACCCCAAATCCCAAACAGTGGTGAATCTAAGAACAATATATTGGGATAGCCATATTATAGTTTTCTACTCCTCCCTTTACACCACAATAAGGTTCTACTTACTATCTACACCATCTCTAAGACAACACTTGCATCATTACTTTTTCTATTTATACTTCAATTTTTTAAAAAATTTCAATATCTTAGGAAAGATATTTCTACAACAAATGTAAATATTTTACTTCTCTATATTTTAACATAAGTTTACAATCAAACTTTCAAAAGGTTTTTAATGTGAAAGGTAGAACTTTATCGTGGAGCAAAGAGAGCATTTTCTACCATTTTCCTCACCTTTATATATACTGTTTTCCACAACTTTTGTACTGTTTTCTACAACTATTATATTGTTATCTACCCATAGCCGGAGCACAATTCTTAGAAAAGACCGTTTATTTTTATGATAAAAGTAGACGAGCTTCATGCAATCGAAATTAAAACGAGCTTCCTACAATCTAAATTAAATCAAGCTTTCTACAAGGCCAAGCCAAGTTAGAACATGATTCCTCTACTTTTATGATAAAAAGAGACTATTTTAGTACTTTTTTCTACAATTATTATACTGTTTTCTACCCATAGTCGGAGCAAAATTCTTAGAAAAGAGCGTCTATTTTTATATTAAAAGTAGACGAGCTTCCTTCTATCTAAATTAAAACGAGCTTCCGCAATCTAAATTAAATCAAGCTTTCTACAAGGCCAAGCCCAGTTAGAACAAGATTCCGTCTACTTTAATGATAAAAGAGACAGTCTCTCCCAAGACTTTATGTTTTCTGAGAAAGTGGTGTATGTCTACATCACTACGGTACTACCCTTCATCCTAATGCCCACAAACAAAGAGAACTCCACAAATACTTGAACAAAAACATTCGGATATAAGATAGAGTGAAATGGAGCTACCATGTTAAGAGGAAAAGAAAGAAGTTGAGTACGACGAAGCGAGGAAGGAAGGACAGTCCTAAGATCATCAAGAACATCATCAGCACTCTCCTTGTTCAGATAAAGCAGCACACTTTTTGTATAATCACGAATGATTGGAATAAACAACCAAACCACAACATGGGTCATCATCATCATCACCATCATCATTATCCTCATAAGTAGGAGTAGTAGTGTTGGGGGGCAAGCTTAGTGCGTAAACATTGACACCATGCAGAAACCTCTGGTCAACGTCTTCATCAGACATCTTGATAATGGGGGTGTCTTTTGTGGGGCCCAGCAGCAAGGGAAGGACGTTGAAGGGGGAGTTGGTGGTGTTGGGTTTGAGTGTGGAGTGGGTGAAGTTAGGGAGGTGGGTGTTGAGGTGGGTGGTTATGGAGGTGGAGATGTTGGTGAGGTGTCTTTTGAGGGTGGTTTCAAGGTTGAAACGGTGGTGTTTGTGGTGGTGGACGTGGAGGTGGAGGTGGTGATGTTTGTGTTGGTGTTGGTGTTGTTCATGTTCATGTTGGGGTTTTGGAGACAACATTTTTCTTTGTTGTGTTAAGCGGGAGAATGTGGGGGTTTCAGGGTGAATTTGTTGTCAGGTGGATTTTTGTTGTCTGAATTCAGGTTATATTTAAATGAATATGGGTTGGGTTGATGGTCTTAGAATGAATATGGGTTGGGTTGGGTTGGGTTGGGTTGATGGTCTTAGAATGAATATGGGTTGGGTTGGATTGGGTTGATGGTCTTAGAGTGAATATGGATTGGGTTGGGTTGGGTTGGGTTGGACAACTACGACGACGATAACAATCTAGTATGCATTGAGCGATTAGAAAGTTTTGGGAGAAACCATCTTTTTTATCATAAAAGTAGGCGGAATCATTCTGACCCATCAAAGGGATACATGGTATATCTTTTATTTGACTTGGGCTTGTAGAAAGGTGAGGTTTATTTAGCTTGTAGGAAGCTCGTCTATGTTTATAATGAAAGTAGGCGGTCTTACCTAAGAATTTGTGTTGAGCCATATAGAGCATTTTGAGAAGGTTTAAGATGTACTCATCGTTTTTCCTTAAAAATAATTTCAGTGGTGATAATAATAGAGGTCGATCCTAACAGATCAAGAATAACAATCTGTGCAAAAATGTTGAGAGTTGAAAGGAAGGGTGGTACACAAGAATAACAATCTGTGCAAATATATGTTCATAATCAAACCATTTTGCGATGAAGATAGAGCACTATCCCCCCCCCCCCCCTTCTCAAAAAAGGAAAAATAAAGACCATGGATCACATGACAAGGTAGAACGTTTTTTTAACTCCAAAACTTCTCGAAAGTAGTAAGTCGTGTCGTACTGATAGAATTGACTGGTAGGGGGTCAGTTACTTGGTGCATATTACATATCATATCAATTCGATCATTGATGTTCTCCACGGAAAAAAAAAAAAAAGAGACGCGTTCATGTCCCAATTATGCACAAGAGACACTGCGAAAGTAACATGGAACGTATACTTGTGAAGTAAATAAGTTCCTTGAAGTCATAACATATGATAGTGGTGGGGGTTTAAGTCATAACAGATGCATTTAGCATATGTTCCATTTGTACCCATGAGTCCATACAGATGCTCTCAAGTCTATAGTATTGCTCATTTCTTAATTTGACTGAGCCTGGACGAATCAGTTGTCATAGATTACAATCAAAATATACTAGCAACGAGTTAATAAACCGATCACATCACTGGCTTCCACCACCTCAGGGTTGGCTCTCTTTGGGCACAAGTCTATTAAACAGCTTGCTGACTGAAATGACACCAGACGTAACAGACACCTAAATTTTCACATTATAGATGGCAATCCTACACTTACAATTGACACTGACAGCTAAAGTGGGATAATCAAAATGACAAATTCCAAAACCTACTGAGCTGCAGATTCACGATTTTGCGATGGATCGGTTGAAACATCAAATCCAGGTGGTATGAAAACGACATCGTCCCACTTCGAACAAGAATCATCCTGCAATACTCCAAAAGTTACTTTGACAATAGAATAACTGTTCAATAAACTCATCATAATCTAATATATACAAGACTTTTAGTAAAGCACCAAAGCTGTTCATAAGGTTCAAAGGTTTTCTTTCAAAAATCTGGACGGAATTATTTAAACAATTAAGATTACTACGGAAACGCAGCAATTTCACTGATTATATCTATGTCAATATCAAAAGTAGACATTATAATGATAAGTATTTCTACCTTCATTCCTTTGATTACATCTTCAAGAACAGCCACCTGTAATATTATAAACGCAGGAAAAAGCAATTAGCAAAATAAAAAATGCAATTATACTAGCTCAATGATGGGGCCATAAATACCACATACTTCAATATCTCCTTGTCTGAAAACAGGATTTAATCTCCTCTGCTGCTTAGAAGCTCTTAATAACGACTTTTCTAGGTCCTCCTACAAGTCAAATTCAGAAAAAGGTTGATAATTAGAAGTAGATAAATCAATTATTATAAATGATACTCTGTATGATTTACAACATCAAGTGCATCATTCCTCAACTTCAGATTTCAGATGGCTAACCTTTCTGAAGAAAACTGGACGATAAGTCCTGTTGTTAGCCTTCAAAGTCAAACTCCGAGCCTGACAAACAAAGTTAAAATTTCAGCGGAATCATACAGATAAATCAGGGTGAAACAAGAAGTGCAACCCAACCAAAGCAACCAAATCAGGTTTTGGAATTTGTCATTTTGATTATCCCACTTTAGCTGTCAGTGTCAATTGTAAGTGTAGGATTGCCATCTATATGTGAAAATTTAGGTGTCTTACGTCTGGTGTCATTTCAGTCAGCAAGCTGTTTAATTGACTTGTGCCCAAATATACATTAAGAGAAGACTACATGTTTATGATACCCAACAAATACAGGTGAAGAACTACATTCCTCTACGCCAACTGTCATACACCACGAAAAAAAAAAAAACTGTCTTTGTTTTGGATCATCACAAGAGAATGTAAGCTGCATCTCAGAAGTAATGGAGACAATGCAGATTGTTAATAATCAAGATCAGAAAAGATGAAAAAGAAACAAAAGCCGCACTTCTCAACTGCACAGCTTAAAATGACAGGAGACCAAATTCATTCTCACTAATAAATAAGACCACCTCTAATTCCCTACATATCGCTCATGAATAAGCAATCAGCAGTTACTAAGTAAAAAACCTTCACCGTTTGCGAGCATAAGCTCAAAGATAATACACGTCAATCACAATAGTAGGTCAGATTCACACAAAAAATTACGCAAAAGAATTAGTAACTCTCTAACATGACACGTATCGAGCCTTACAGAAACAGCACAAAATACAGTTTTAAGTTTTAACCCACCACGTCACAAAAAAGCCTCGTCAAATGGATCCACAAGCTTAATGAATCCAGGAGATAGACATGAAATAAGATCTGGAACATTCTTGAATTTAGAAGCCAATGTTATACTGCGATCTAAAATAAAAGAGAGAACTAGAGAAGGGCAAAAAAACCTCAAGTTGAAGTTTAAAAATGACTTCAGATCCACAATAACTGCCTTCTACAATATGAACAGGCTTAGGCTACTGGCAAAACTCAGGACTGGTCATGAGAAAGCTTCAACCCACACTAGATCCATACTCCATAGGGAGTACATGACTGGAAGTGGCTTTGTATCAACTCAAATGAACAAAACATAGTAAGAAGAGTTACCCTCGTCCTACAACACTTTAAAATAAGATGCTTCACCAGGACAAAAAGGACAAAATGAAGAAGAGCCTAGACATCGCTAAATCTCTAATCGACAAAACAAACAGCTTCAGTACCATGAGATTACAGAGAATAGTTTCTCTTAATCCCTTTCCATATGGGAATAAAAGAACCCGATGGCCCATCATAAGAATTTCCTACAAGCCAAGCCTTTGAATGCCAATACATGTAATAAATCATAAAAATGTCGAAACATCATTCTAATTCACTTTGTGAGTTCTAATTTGCATCACTTTTGAAGTTTTGAGTAGTTCTGGTACCTTAGATGTCTCAATATAAATAAGGCATAATCCCAGTTTCAGAGGCCAGACAATGATCATTTGTTGGCATCAAAAACAGCTGAAATAAAGCTATTAAAATACCTGAAAAACAGGGACTCCTAAGAACTCCTCTTCTGAAGAACCAACTTTCTCCCTCTCCTACGTATTATAGCAAAAGAAAAATCAGCAGAGAATGCAAAA
This sequence comes from Corrigiola litoralis, assembly GCA_901111285.1. Taxonomy (NCBI): domain Eukaryota; kingdom Viridiplantae; phylum Streptophyta; class Magnoliopsida; order Caryophyllales; family Caryophyllaceae; genus Corrigiola; species Corrigiola litoralis. Next base: position 5,385 of record CAAKMY010043129.1, read on the forward strand.
AACATACATGTATGTGGAAGTAACAAATGGACATTGCACTAAAATGAATTCATTGCAGTAAGATGTCCTGCATTCACAATCAAAATATCCAATTGCATAATACTAGGCAAATAAGCAAGCATAGAGCGAAATAGAAGACGATTTATTTAGAATCCCCCCCCCCCAAAAAAAAAAAAAACTACACATGGGTTGTGCCCAGTTGCATTTAATAAAATTACATGCAGCACTAATTTGCAGTCAAAAAGTAAAAGCATAGACAACCCCGTACACGATGAGCATCTCAAACACACCCACTGGTACGAGGAACTGATCCAGTAGACTTAAGAGCAGTTAACATGACAATGAAGTACATCTGGCTAACGACAAAGGTGTTGCTGTGGTGGAGTGGTGTATCGAATATAAGAAGTTTGAAAGAGCATAAGGTTACAGCATGCACTTGGTCCGGTTTGGTAAGACATTGCTCATTCAAGTAAATGATACTTTCACCCTCCTACAGTCCCACTGGAAGCTCACAGAGTCTCACAGCTTGAACCAAACAATAATGTTCAAACTCTTGTAACTTTTTAAAACATGATACTCCGTACTATATACATTCCAGCAAGTTTTCTATAGATGGAAGAACTACTAATAGCAGCGGGACAAAGGAAGAAAAACCCCTCATTATATTTCTTCTCAGGCAAGTCATCCATCTTTTTATTACAAGCAGCCCATACAATCCAAATCCATGAAACCACTTGGACTAAAAACACAGAACCCCAAAGAATTTCCCAGTTGTTAAGCAATCTAATTTTTGTTTAGGTGTTCTGTGTTACGTGAATCAGCAATCAGCATTAAACAGCATCTCAGGTAGTCAAGTTCACCTATTTCTTGCAGTATTGCCTCTTATTTCTTTACTTTTCTACACTAGAATCAGAAGATAATTCTACCATCCTACTGAATCTAGTAGGGAAATGATAAAGCGGGTGACCCATAACGCAATTGGGTACAGAGACTAGCTGCCCCATAACATTCATGTTAATTAATGCACAATACTGCCCATCATAGTCCATAAATTAAGGTATGTGAAAGAAGGAATCAATTTAATGCACCTAACAACATGTCAACACCCAACAATAGCTCTGAGGTACAATACAATTTCTATAACCTAGCTAAGTCTAGAACAACAAAATCAAAGTATCAAACCAAGACTACACATTGTATTTATAGATCACACCAACACTATACATTTCATACAAACCAACTCACCTTCAGAGCATTCTGAATCTGAGATGCCTCCGGTATTAATCTAAAAGCAACTCCATCGACTTTGAGCTGAAAAACCTGCAAGATAAATATCACAATACAAATGATCATTAGTCCCAACTGCAATGATAACTTCATTAGCAGTAAAACTATGATTATACAGCTTAATCGCCTAAAAAAATCACTTGCCCTGTTGAGAACCACCACATCCTCCCCCTCAGCCAATAACAAATGTGATTAGACAGCCACCATTTAACTCTGATATAACATAGATCAACAGTATAGTTTTCTCAACAATGTGGCACTGGCACCATAGGCTAATTTATTCTTATCACGTTGTATAAAAGCAATACCATCAACCAAAACATTAAGAACCATCATCTCCCACAGTCATTAAAATTCCCAGGTTGCCGCAGCAAAAGATTAAAGCAACATTTTTAAACAACCCGAACAAACACACAAAAGACAAAAGACTCTCTTTCAGGAGCACAACACAAATTTACATAACGCACAAGCCATCCACAATAATCATACACTCAACTGCAACTATCAAATACCAATACATAGAGCCAAACTACACCACTTGATCAATTTTTGACATTCTTGGCCTAAATTGGATTATCAAGTGTCTCATTACCTATATCAAAACCTTGATTACCCAACACGGGTACTTGAAATGAAACAAAATGAAGAATGTGTTTACATAATCACATTATACAAATCAAAACATCACAAGTGAAACTTCCAAAAGAGATACCGAAAAATGACAATCCCAATAAGGCAATAACCTTATCCAAACAATAATTACACTCTCAATGTCCCACATTTACAAACAATCAATAAACTACTCCAACTAACTGCAAAACACCCATAACCTACAACAGAAAAAGGACATCTCAAGCCTACCAAATGCGCTGCACCTAAGGTAACAAATGCAGGTTCCCCCCGTCACTTAACAAGAAAAGGCATAACCCAAAATCTAGACATTTAACTGCGAAAGCATAAACATAACAAAATTCACATATTTAACAGCACTCAAGAGAGTGGCACAAATTATCAGAAAAAACCGTCTACTTTTGTCATAAAATTAGACCAACTCGCTAAATTTTCCTAAGCTCCCTAAAAGCCCAAATTGAGTTATACATTTATATGTCTTTATTGGGCCAGCATGGCTTGGTTTACTTTTAAGATAAAACTAGGCGGTCTCTCCCACGACTTTCGGAGTGGCACCAAAGGTAACAACTGCAGGTTCCCAACACCCTTCAACAAAAAAGAACATAATCCAAAGTAGAGACATACAATTCCACAAGCATAAAATAAAAACACAGCAAAAAAGCGCACATAAGGTAGCGACTGCGAGTTCCCACATTATCCAACAAAAAAAAGGCACAACCCAAAATTCCAGACATTCAAATGCACAACAAATAAAAACACAACAAAATTCCCATAATTAACCGCACTCAAGAGTGGGGCACCAAAGGTAACAGCTGCGGGTTCCCAATACCATCCAACAAAAAAGGACAACATACAATTCCACAAGCATAAAATAAAAACATAGCAAAAAAGCGCACATAAGGTAGCGACTGCCAGTTCCCACATCATCCAACCAAAAAAAAAAACATAACCCAAAATCTAAACGTTCACCAACACAACTATTAGTAAAAAACATAACAAAATTCACGGCACTACGAAATATCGCAACCTTATTCAAAGCAACAGGAACAACTCTGGAGCCACGGCGCATAGTGGGGTCCATCAACTTCATCTGATCAAGAAGAGAATCCGCATCCTCCTTCCTAAAACAAAACAACCCAAGTGACTTCCTGGACTTGACCCCGGACAGCAGCACAAACTCCTCACTGGCGTTGCTCAGCGCGTACACCGGCACGCCCGCCAGCCTCTCCTCTATCACCTCATCACTGGACATCACTTTTTTCGCCGAAAACCCATCACTATTATTTTTAACATTACTATTACTTAGTGGGGGGATTTTGGCAAAGTTGGAAGTGGAAGCAAAGTTGGTGAGGTGGGTGTTGAGGTGGGTGGTTAGGGAGGTGGACATGGTGTTTAGGAATGTTGTGCATTTTGTTAAAATGGCTTCTTGGAAGTGTTGTAGTTGTTGTGCATGTGTTGGGGTTGGGGGAACCATGTTTGTTTGTTTTTTTTTTTTTTTTTTTTTGTGTGTTATCTTTTGGTATGTTTGGAAGAAATGAAGGGGTTTTTGAGGGTTTTAGATACTTGACTAAAATCTAAAATCTATGCTAGTTTGAGTGTGGGTTTTGGAAGATGAAGAGGGAAAGGGGAAGGGGTGAAAAGTGAAGTAGTGCTCAAAAAGGAAGGATGGGGATTTGGACTTGTGCTCTTTAGCTTCAGCCCAACCCATTGGAACATTAAAACAACCTTTTGCTTTTGGTTGTCTTTGTGAGCATATAATTTGTTGATGTTGTGATTTTTGTGTAGGAACGGGATCGAATAATGTTTTTTTTTTGAATCCTGATTTTTAAATAGACAGTGTAAACTTGTATTTCACAAAATTCGTATATAGATTATCTATTTTGTTCAGGAACATAAATGTCTTTATATAGTACAAATGTGTGTACAACAAACGCACAATATACGTTTGCCAATACGCACTTAAGTAGCCGAAATCTATCCATAAAGTCATTGTAGCTTTATCTTTTTAATGATCCGGCACGCAAATCGATGCAGTCAACTAAATATTACAACAGTTGAGCCTTTGTTATATAATACAATGTAGTTGGTCCTAAACTCCTAGCCAATGAGGCATTAATAAGTTATCAGCGGGAAAGTGATTAGTTAGTATAAAAGAAGTTAGAGGGTCCAACGAGCAAACTGAGTATTTTCAATCCAAGCTCCGTGCACCACTTCTTCCTTTTTTTGTTTTTTTTTTTTTTTTTACAAGGACCAATATAAATAAAGCTAGCTAATACTACTATCAATTTTCCTCCACGTAGTCGCCAATGTATGGGCTTGAGACACCCTTTCTCGGTCGACCTTGATGATCCAACATATCTCGAACCTCGTCCCCAAGTCTCTAATAGATTTGAACACCCATCGGTAATCCATAAGCCGCTTTAGCTTCCCTTCAATAATATTAACCACTACTTCAAACTTATGATGAGAGGTCATTTAATTAAAGTTAGTACTACGTATAAAAGAAGTTAGAAGGTCTGGTCGAGAAGTTCTCGGGTTCTTTCCATCTCGATAGGGGGTTGGCACAACACTTTAGCGAATTATAAAAAATACACTAGATAATAGGTATCTGGTTAAAATGGATTTGTTCTTGTATAATGTCTATGTTTTCGAGACAATTTAGGATCTGATCATGTCTTAATGGGTTCGGGTCAAGTTCATGTTTGTTGTACTTTATATCAGGCTCGATATGGGTCGAATTTCGAGACATTGGGTTAAGTTCTTATTAGTTAAATTATCCCTCGTATAGTATATGGGTTTCTTAGTATAATATTTTTTACTATATGCATGAGTGCGAATATGAAAATTACATCTTATAGGTATGCATATCTCAAAGGGTGGTGATATGTACAAGATTAAAGTGTATATCTTGTAAGGTTACCAACATAGAAAAGCATATATGCTTTATCCCTTCCATAACTATACAACAATAAAGTTTTGTGTCAAAATATGCAAAGACATCAATAATTTTAGTCAATATTGTGTCATATTGTAAAAGCAATTGATAAGTTATGTCGCTAGTATAATAAATGTTGAATACAATCTATGAGAATCTTAGTCTTCAATACAACCTCTCAACACTTTACTAATTAAATTAATTGACATTCGCATAAATAAAGCTCTTATAAGTCTCCTCTTATGTTGTGTCATGCATGTTATATCTTTATTATATACAGTTTTATTAGGTTTAGCAATTACTTAGGTTGAATCAAGTTTTGTATAAATTTTGGTCCAATTTGAAAATTAACTCCGAGTTGTGTCAAATTTCAACTAAGCATTAGATATGTTCTAATCAATGTGAGATTGTGCGTTTCTCGGGATACATCGAGTACGATTCTAGACCTTTTGGGTTAGGCCAACTTTGACAACACTAATAATTACCTTAGTTGTTTTAATATCTTTATTACTTTATCTTACATCCTTTGCAATAAGTATTGCAGATATGGACCGCATTTACACACTCTCAAAATGATTAAACTATCTAGTTTTATTATGAGAAGATCAACTCAACATAACCAAAGTTTAAGTTGATGTTTGAGACTCCGTCGATCTTGACCAAATACACGAGTACATACTATGTGCAATTACATGAGGAACTCACATGATTCAAGTTCAAGGCAGTTTGGTCAATCAAGACTCCAATATTATGTCAAAGAATGATCTTAAAACGAAAGTCTAAGCCGATAGTTGAGCCAAAGTAGTACTAGATTCTTGATTGCCATTTTTTTTCTTCTCCAAGATCCACATAATTATTGTAAATTCGAGGTGTGACAATTTTGTATTCTCATTATATCCAACCTGGATTATAATGCAAGATCCACATTGATGATTGTTTTTGTTTGTTTTTGTCCCAAATCAAAATCTTATCAGACATTTTAGTAGTACTACTCCTATTTGACAACGTGATTAATACCACCCAAGAGGGGACCCTACGCTACTATACACATAACATGCGCACATGCTGTCCTGCACAAAGCCGTTTCTTCTATACACAGTCATCATATGATATAATGTTGCACTCACACACTCCTTAAAGTCTTAAACAACAACATAGAAATAACTACGACTAAAGAAGTGACTCGCATTTTCTCCATTTTTTCTTCACACATCACTGTCTTTATTGCTCATTATCTCTCCCTATCATCAATATTTCTCGTCATTTTCTTGTACCCACTTCTCATTCTTGTCCGAACTCGCTCTTTTCACACTCACATTTCATTTCTTTTGTCGTAATAATGGAGACCCAAGATCACAAAAAGCCTACTCAAACAGGTACTTTTTTTATTTTTTGGCCACTTTTTTCGTTGATTGTACTTAAAGATTGTGTCTTTTTGCTTGGATTATATGATAGGTAGTTAAATCTTGAGATTTTATGACATGGGTGTGGTTATTTTTTGGTATTATGTTGTTATGGTGTTGTTTTTGGTATGCCTGTTAAATGTTCGACGAAATGCCTGAAAGACGAGAAATTTATCATGTGGTTTTTGTTGGTGTTTTAGAGAAAGGGTCTGATGGGCATGGAGGAGTTCATGTATGTAACAAATGTGGGTGGCCATATCCGAAGGCTCATCCCAGTGCTAGGCATAGGAGGTCTCATAAGAAGGTTTGTGGGACCATTGATGGGTATAAGTTGGATGATAATGCTCAAGAAAAGGGAGGTTCTGATGGTGAACTTAACTCTGATGATGAACTGCTTAAAACCCCAAGTAACTATTTCTTTACACTGCCCTTTTTATACAATGAGTAATTGTTTGACGTGATTGTGTTGTGTAATGTGTTGATATCGGATTAATGTTGTCGTCGGTTGTGGTTGATTGTTGTGGAAGGTGGTACGGTGGAGAGGACTATAAGCAGGAGGAGTAGCAGTGGAGTTGGCAGTCGTTCGAGTAGATCGGCTAGATCGGAGGATGAGGTGTTTGATGATGCCGTCACTGAGTTTAATGAAAGTCCCGCCCCTGCGTCTGAGGAGGCCTCTGGTGGTGGTATACAAAGGTTTTATTCGATGCTAAATGAGAATGACCTGGATGATGCTAAGGGCGCTGAAGGAGTTCCCGTTGCTGGTGAGCTCGTTTTATCTTTTATAGGCGTGGAAGTAATGACTAGTTACTCGAGTTTCTACTTATCATGATGTGGCTAGTTGGGATTTCGAATGCTAGCTATCATAACAATTAACACCGAACATCTTTGTGTCTTTGCCTTTCCAACTTGGACGTGCTCCCCCCCCCCCCCCCCCCATTTTA
>CAAKMY010043133.1:0-26651 GCA_901111285.1 Corrigiola litoralis
AAAAGCTAACGGTGTTAGCCGAAGGTCACCAAACGTGGATTATATAGTTACCTCAGGGCACCAAAAAGGTAATACAAAAATGTGAGGGCACCAATTGTGAATTAGGCCTAACCTCGGGGCACCATTTATGAAATTTTCCTAAAAAAAATGAGGATGCAAAGCTTGGAGGATTAGTTGGTAACTTCACAAAAAAAAAAAATTTTGAGGATGCAAATGCAGCCTCCTGCAGACTCTTCCATCCGCCCCTGTGGTCAGCTTCCGGGCTGTAGAAGCAGTCTACGACTTTGTTGTCTTTGTCGACTTCGGAAGGGAGCATGAGCCATGGTGTATACGGGTTTGGAAGACTATGCAATTTTTCTAGCACCACGGATGCAGTCCAATAGTTCCTTGTAATATCGAAGCTGCTAGGGCCAAATAGGAGAGATCTCAAGGGGATGTGGGAACGAGGATTCGTAAATTTGGTAGTAGTTTGAGAGAGAGATTTTGAGAGGTTCATGGCCATCATTTTGGGAGCTTAGGGTACAAGAGGAGATACGCAGCTTGGAATGATATGAAGGCAGTTGGCTTTATGGCCAAGTTATTGGTTTTTCATTTGGACTTGATAGAATAGTTTGGAATGTTATCTTCTAAGATTTCTGGTGCGAGATTTCATCTTCTACGAAGAATTCTTCAACCTTTTCGATATCTCTATATCTTAATTTTGTTTCTGAGTTTGAATAATGTCCCATTTTTATTGGTTATGCCAATTTGAAAGTGCCAAATGATGTCAATGGATTGCAAATAATTAGTTGGTAATGGATTAAAAAGTACAGTATATCTCAACATATGTTAATGGGCCAAGCTGCAGATACAGCAATGACTAAAAACTTCTGTCAAGAGTAGACACAATTCAGTGAAGTCGCCATATCACTCCCTTTTCCAATTTTAAAGTTCTGATGCGACTGTAAGACTTAACAAGACGATAATTGAAATACCAAACGAGACTGCATTTCCAAAACCATAAAATGCATCAGAACACATGCACCTTGTGTGCTGTTCAATATGTGCTAATTATGTGGATCAAACGAAATGTAGAACAAGCCCCATGGTTTCCCTTCTAGTCAAATGTGATTGGCCCTGGACATTAAGCAACGCAGTGATTCAAGGAACACAAGTCGTGCCCCCAACATCAGAACATCATTGCAGCATTCTAAATCTGACTGGATGACCTAGTTATTCACTATTAACCCATTTCAATGTCAGATACATTGCATTGAGCAGCAATCAACAGCCAAATATCACAGTATAAGTTTGCATTTTATGTGATGATCTTCTAAAAGAGAGAACAACAGACAGAATTCAAAGGAATCGCACTTCATTCCTTTGACTGATCAATTACAAAAATTCTCAGTGTCTTGTATTTCTCAAAAATCTTGGAACACTAGGTACTCGGGAGGCAAAGAGAATGGATTGAAGCCAACATGTCTGAACAGTGGTCACATGATGTAGATGTTGAGTTAGACCTTATATCCGGTGATGGTAAAACCTCTTCCTACGATTTCACCAGCACAGAACCATGCAAAGCACTCCAATCCAAACAAAGCAGCAACTCCAACTTCTTCAACCTTAGTGTCTTTCCTGTTCTTCCATACCTGCTTGACTTGGTCAAATTCTTTCCAGAATGCCTCACGACGACCAGGTAAACTGCAGCAAACAACAAAAATTCAAAAGTCTACTCAAGTAAGATACCATAATGCCACAATACAAGAATGTAAACAATTTGTCAAGCTTAAGATCATAGCAGCTAGCAGTGTTTCAAAGAGAACAACAAAGACCATAAATGCCTCTCACGACAGTCCAACCCACAGCCCGATTGGGATTCGTACTAATGGAACTTCACCTTGCAGTCAAAGAGAGGCTACTTGGAAACAGCTTTGATCAAAAGGCAAAGTAAATTAATCTTAGATATACGATGGATACGGTTCAAATGGTCAATCTCAGATAGCACTTCTTCCAATCTGGATTTCACTGACACCAAAGACAAGCCCATTAAGAGATTGGCACAAGTAATGTAAATCGAACTTCTATGGAATCAGGAAAATAAAGACTCGGACAAACAAGCCTCCAGAATTAATGACCTTTTCCCTCAACTATGTCATCGTCAAATAGTCCAAAGTGACTTCTGTCTGATCAACCTTCTATGACCAGCCACTGAATAGAAATTTAAACAAGTTGCTTATAGGTTTTTAGTATCATTTATGGAAGTTTAAATTACACGAATTTCTGGAAGACAAGACTATAATCCCCACAATTTGCTGTAATCTTACAACGGTTAGCATATGTTCTCTCAATGAATGCACTACACACGTCAGAAAGCCAACTTGACAAACCATACAGATCAGAAAACTTGATTTGAGCAACCTGCACATGTCCTCCTGGGTTGTACTGTAATCACATCACAAGTGAGACTTTGGGACCCTCAACACACGTTAACATGCACAGCCATATACCAGAGGCTTATTTAGTTGCCTGCAAGGCTGCAATGCACAGTAATGTCAACATATGGTGAACGTCCTAAACGTTTTCCCCCCATGACATTTCTTATGCAACCATGAACTTCGATTAGCAACTGAGCATGGGTGTAAATATTGAAATTCATAATGCTTGCTCAAACTGCAGAATAAAAAAAGAAGCATCTCCTATGTTTGTCCAGTTCCCTCTCGCTTACTATCAATAAATACATGAAAAAGCATGTCTCATAACAAAATATAATATAAAATATGAAAACTGTGGTGATGTTGGGAAATCTTAGGAACCTGCACAACTTATGTTACTGAGGACATCCTGCACCAAAGGGGGTATTCAGAAATTAATTAAAATTTATTTCAAATCAGACCAATTAGGAAGAAACTTTGGTATACATGTGAGATATGGATTACTAAGCCAAGTGGAGTTAGTCAAAGGTGGTTCCAAATCCCCTTGAGATCAATAGCTTGACGGAAGGAGGTAATCAAACAGCAAGATTGTTGACAAAAAGGTCGTTACATTTGTTAAAAAACACTGCTTTCAAATTTACTAAACAGATTCCAACAAACAGCATAAATGTATGAATTTTATCCTTTCTAAAATCATTCATGTTATCAAAACTAAAATGTCTCTGATTCTTTAAACACACCCACAGAGAAACCGCCTTCAAAGTTAAAGTAAGATGAAAAATGCGTTGTTTAATTCAACTGTGTTGATGAGACACCAACCTGGCAAGGCGAGTGTAGAACAATTGCTTTGCCAAACGATTGCATGTTTCAACAGTAGGTGGCTCTTGGACGTGTTGCTTGTTCTGCTCTAGCATCTGCTTGTAGTATACTTCCCCATGTTTGGAGAGGAACTGTGTTGCCTGACAAGCCTTTGACTGCAGCTGACGAAGCTTTGATGCCATCAAGTCCCACAACTATAAATAAACACAACAGTAAATACAATTTAGAATTACACTAATCACATATTCACATCACAGATACATATAGATCAAATATGTTACGCGTATAGACAGTCAAAAGACAAACCCAAAGTCCACACATATTCAAGCACCAAAATCATGTTTCTTCAATCTAGCACATAATTCACATACTACTTTAAATGATTACTAAACCAAATAAAATAACTGTACCTATGCTGACAAGTTCAGATATCTCAAAGATTTCGGCAGACTGGTCAGCCAAACAATCAATCTCATCATTTCATGCTATCACAAACTCCAATACTCCAATAGCAACTAACTTTTCAAAATTTCACAAATCTCAGCCACAAATTTTTGCATGAAGTTGTCGCTACATCATAGACCCACAAACAGAATGACGCATTTTTTAGAATATATAAGAATAGCACATTCCATTCTTGGACTCAAACATTTCATCTGAGGAAATCACCGACACCAAATATTATACACACTACGACGACTCACACTAGACCAAAAAATTGAAAACGTCCTCCCACATCCACAACTGTGCACTTCATAACCCCATTGACCACTCACAAAATAGAATCACCCAAACATCATCATCAGCAATTACCAACACAATCTTCTACGTATTAAATCTACTATTCTACTTCACATAAACCAAACTCCAGAAGGTGTTCCTTTCCTACTCCCACAAAACACAACACAAAAACATTACAATAGCAGCACATCTTAAACTCCAGACAACATCATCACCATTGACATTCCAGCATTCTCAAACAGGATCTATTTAACTTAAACAAGGTATTAGCTTCCGTATGACACAACATTAAACCAATAAATTAAAACATACCAAACCATAAAATTGACAACCCTTTCCGCTGTCTTTCTGTCATCTTAATACAAAGAAAAACACAAATTTCCAGACACACCCGCAAATGCGCCGCAAAACCTTTAAGCCCCATCAAGCTAAACAACCAAGTCAACATTTCCCTCACATTACCACCATCATCCAACAAGATCTAACAATTTCCAATCTCAATCGGCCGAAAAATACACCGTAACAGATCACCCACCATGCCAATTAGCTCAAAAAGCTCACAAAGCTCACAACTTTATTCATATTCCCACACACACTGATCTAAAGACTACTACAACCCAAAAATCAAAACTTTCCAAACAACCTAAAACCTCAAATGGGTATCAAATTCTTCACCATTAAAGATCACCCATCGATGCAAACAGCTCATAAAGTTCCCAAAAAATTTGCACAAAATCTCCAACTTTAAAAAACTACACAAAATGATCTGAAACCCACCATAACCCACAAATCAAAACTTACAAAACAACCTAAAACCTCAAATGGGTTTCAAATTCTCCACCATTACAGATCACCCATCAAAGAAAACAGCTCAAAAAGCTCATAAAGTTCCCAACTTTACCCAAATTTGCACAAAATCTCACATTTTAATAAAACCACACAAAATGATCTAAAACCCACCATAACCCACAAATCAAAACAACCAAATGGGTTTCAAATTCTTCAGCATTACAAATCATCCATCAATACAAACAGCTCAAAAAGCTCATAAAGTTCCAAACTTTTTCCAAATTTGCACAAAATCTCACATTTTAACAAAACCACACAAAATGATCTAAAACCCACCATAACCCACAAATCAAAACTTCACCAAAAACCCATTAAAGTAACATAACAGTATGATATGTCTAAAGTCAGAGCTGAAAATTATAGTACAGATTAAGCAAAGTAAAGATACTAGATTTACATAAGAAAGGACATAACTTTATGATGCAATATATCAAATATAAATCATGGGACAATAACAAGTGAAGATTAATAAGATTAAGTAGAAGAATTACCAGAGATCGGTTGAGGGATGAATGGGTTGAAAAGGGTTGAGTAGAGAGAGAGAGAGAAAAAAGAGTGGATGGTAGAAATGAAGGTAGGGTTTATAGCTCTGGCCTTTCTTCTCACTTGTGAACTTGTCACCCCCTTTCTAATTTACTTTTTTTTTCCATTACATATTAATAAAAAGGAATTCCTAATAAAAAAATACTTTGACTTAAAATTGTATAAAGTCATAAAATAAGTGTTTGTTTTTGTTTTCATCATGGTCTAGTTCAGATTCGAGCCGAGTAGGATCATTAGGGCGACAAAGCTCTTCTTCTGAGTTTTAACATTGTTCCATTCTCGAGGGCTCGGACATGGGACCTCTGATTAAGTTAGAACAACTCCTTACCAGTTGATCTAAGTGCTCAGGATAGTCATAAAATAAGATTAATTGATAAATTTGTATATTGTAATAAGAATGTCCATTTTTTAAAAAATTAGAGGTCTTATACAAAGACTATTAATTTTTCTATTGGGTGAAGGGTCCGCTTTCGATATTGTGTTTCAATTTTTTGTTTTTGTTACCTTATATTTTTTAGTATTATTTTATATACAAATTGATGAGGAATGAAAAAGATAAAAATGGGGTAACTAATTTTGAATACAAAAAAGTGAATAGTGAACAAAAAGGTAACAAGATATAATTTAAGAGGGATAGCTATACAGCTATACAAGTGAATGAGGAATTAAAGAAAAATATCATAAAATAGTTCTAGAAAACATTACCAGATTTTACATATTCACAAAAAAAGAAAAAGTTTATAAGCGTCAACGTGTAAATTTTATATGCTTGTGCTTAATATTGAAGGAATCATACAGGGGGGGTAAGTTAATTTAATAGCAATAAGGATTTTCAATAAAAATTATTTTTCATGAAATTTTCGAATAATTAGTATATGTAAAATATTATAATTTCTGCTTTTTATAAAAATTAGTTCATTAGCACCGCTCGTTATCATTTTGCTACTTTTGCATTTCTTGTAATAAGTAAAAGAAAAAAAACTCTTAACATTTCCTTTGCCTCACAAATTATTATTAGAGAAGACCGTCTACTTTTATTATAAAAGTAGACCAACTCTTTAGTATGTAAATTTTCTTAAGCTCCCTACAAGCCCAAATTATTTGTAAAATTATATGTTTTTATTCGGTCAGCATGTATCCTTGATGTATATGAGGTACAAGCATGCGAGTGCACAATTTATGTATGCGGCAAACCCCTCGTCTACTGTTAATGTTGATCACTAATGTTGTTAAATTAATGAAAGGTTATACAATAATTTCATAATGTTATAACTTACCATCACTAACAAAAGGGCATAAACCCAAGTTTAAAAAACACAGCAATCAGATTTTATATATTGATTCACACAATTTACAAGTTGTTAACAAATTGTTAAAAGATGGACATGCCAACTAACTTAACTAGTAAAGCTGTTTAAAGGTTGGACAATGAACCTATAACTTATTCGAATCCCATAGGAAAATTGACCCTTATGTCTTTGTTCAAAGGCATGAGTTAATACAATTTTCCTACAACAAATACAAAGATTCATTTTCTTAGATCTTGTAGACAATTGCATGCTTAACCCAATACATATGGTCATACGGATATATGTAGATGAAATTAATTTAAAGGATATATGTAAATTATGCATTTTTCTTTGAGATACAATGGATATATTTAAATGAAATACATTAATTGGATAGAAGTAATTTTTTTTTTTTTTTTTGAAGCAGGATAGAAGTGTTCATGCGTTGCTACTACTACTGAAAGGGTCTACGCCTCTACGGTCTACCTTCAACATAGTGTTCAACTGTTCATGGGAAGGGTACACTTTCAATATTGTAAATCAATTTTCTTTTTCTTTTTTCTTGCCTCATCAAGTACAAATATCCTTTTCTCAGGTGCCATCCATTCATAGGTTGCCCAATACAACTTGCTCAGACAAAAATAAATGACGAAAATGAATCCAACAGAGATGAAACACAGTCTAGGTGAACAATTGAACATTATCATACACGAAGCTAGACCATTTAACAAAACAACCTCAAAAATTAAACACGGGAAGTATCTAAATCCTACATACATTATCGAACCAACTTCAGGATAAATCTTAATTATTTTTACAGCACCTCTCTGACTCAAAACACAAAGCTCTAGGGCGTTGTGGCAGCTCCATTTGTCTGCGCAACAGCCTGAGGGCCAGATGAAGATGTGCTTTCAGCAGCAGCACCCTCAACATCAGCTGGATATGCAGCAGGCTGATTATAAGCATTTCCGTAGAACGCAGCTGGCTGCTGTCCATAACATGGTGGGGTGAACGGCACAACACCATAAGGTGGAGGATAATAAGCCCCTGGCTGATTCGCTGCACCATAAGTCGCTGCAGCCGGGTGATAGCCCGCGGCATAACAGTAAACTGGTTGGCAGCTGGGGGTTGTGCAGGGGGGTATCCAGGCCGGCCAGCAGTAGAGCGCATAGCCACCTTGAGGTGATTGCTGTGGTAGACCATATGCTGGGAGATTGAGTGGTGGAGTTCTCTGATGCCACTGAGGTTGCCAATACCCTCCCTGAGCTGCAGACTGAGCTCCGTAGCCGGGTTGAGTGGTTGGAGGAACCCCATAAGCAGGCTGAGTTGGGTATGCAGGGTTTGAACTAGGCTGCCCCATGTACCCTTGTTGAGGCTGCACAGAAGAAGGAACTTGATCAGTCTCACCTTGGGCACTGCTGGAAGCAACTATGCCATTAGTTGCTACTTTGCGATTCCGCTTGGCAACTTTGCGCTTGTGTTTGCGCTTTTGCTCTTGCTCTTGCTCTATTATCATCTTAAATATTTGCTCATCTGTATCATCCTCCAGTTCATCGATTAGGAATTGCAAAATTTTATTATAGAAAGTGTGTCTATCATTGTTTGGTGGTTGAGACATTCGGGAGTGAGTGGTGTACTAAAATATGTATAAGTTGTTAGATATATTTAGAATTATGAGAAGTTGTAATAACTCGTATACATAAGCTTAACGGCTAGTTTTTTGAATGACTACAACGGCTAGTTTTATAACATGTGCTTTACAAATGCTACTTCACAATAACTAAGTTTTGAATGACTACTTTACAACGGCTAGTTTTTGTACTTTACAATGACTTTAGTCGAATTTTGAACAACTACTTTACAACGGCTTCTCGACAACCGCTAACGACAAATTTTTCTAAGTTATACTAGTATGCATAAATCAATACAAATTCCAAGTTCATTACTTAACTTACATTGAACACACAAGCAATAAAGGGTTACATAGAAGAATACATGAAAAGTAGACAAGAGTACAATACATAACAATAGATGTTGATAGTAATACATAAAGTAGAAAACTTACATGAATTAATTCACGAAAATAGAATATAGAAGTGGTGTTATGCTCGTGCTACTACACGAAAGAGGCCATTTGCTAATGGATAGCTTTCGCCTCTCTTCTCAAGTAATAACTTTTATCAATTTATTAGAGAACAGCGACCGTTGTTGGTGGTTGAATACTTGAATTGGTGCCCTGCTGGCTGGTGGTCAGGTAGCCTAAAAGAGAATGATGTGGTATTTAATATGCTGAATGTAATAAAAAGGTAGGATTCTACAAAAAAAAATTCTTTTTTGCATGAAAGCATACCAAATTGTTGGTATTATAAAGTATAGATTTCCTAGATTATATATGATAATAATACAGCACAAACCCTGGCAAGAACATAGACGAGCTTGTTCAGGTTACCAATATATGCTCAATTGCTCATTCAACAGGCAGAAACCAACGCGAGCAGTGGAAGTAATTTAGTAGAGAAAGCTGTAGAAAAGACAATTTTCTGCCAAGTGTCTGCCATTCAATGATAACAGAGTATCAAGTCGAGATATCGTTTACTCCCATAGGAAGCGAGTACAACTTGCTCAGACAAAAATAGATAACAAAAATAAAAACGGAGATGAAACAGAGTCTAGGTAAACATTATCATACATGAAAAAAGTAGACCATTTAACAAAAGAACCTCAAAAATTTAACACAGCAACAAAAGTATCTAATCCTACAATAAAACTACTTTGGATAAATCTTAGATCCTTTGACAGCGCCTCTCTGACACAAAACACAAAACTCTAGGGCGTTGTGGTAGCTCCATTTGTCTGCGCAGCAGGCTGGGGGACAGATGGTGTGGTTGCAGCAGCAGCGCCCTTGCCATCAACTGGATATGCAGCAGGCTGAGAATAAGCATTTCCATAGTATGCAGCTGGCTGCTGTCCATAACTTGATTGAGGCGGTGCACCATAAGGTGGAGGATAAGCACCTGGCTGAGTCGCTGAACCGTAAGTCGCTGCAGCAGATTGAGAGCCTGCAGCTTCAGGCTGACCGTAACCTGGTTGCACAGGGGGTTGTGCAGAGGGATATCCAGGCTGACCAGCAGTAGGTTGCGCATACCCACCTTGAGGTGATTGCTGTGGCTGACCATATGCGGGGGGATTGGGTGGTGGAGTTCTCTGACCCTGAGGTTGCCCGTAGCCTCCCGACTGAGTTCCATAGCTGGGTTGAGTAGTTGGAGGAACTCCATAACCAGGCTGGGTTGGGTATGCAGGGTTTGAACCAGGCTGTCCGGTATACCCTTGTTGAGGCTGCACAGAAGGAGGAGCTTGACCAGTCTCACCTTGGGCACTGTAAGAAGCAGGCTGACCATCTTGAGGTTGGGTAGTTGCCACATTGCCATACCCAGGAGTAGAGCCATAACCGTGCTGTTGATCATATCCAGATTGAGGATTTACAGGTGGCTGGCCATAGGCAGGTGCAGCATGGTATCCAGCCCCATATGCATCCTGAGAATATCCTTGTTGACTGTATCCTCCAGATGTTGGTGGCTGATTATAGTTATAACCAGTATTGTCAGTTGGGGGGGCAGTAGTTGCGGGCTGCTGCTGAGTCGGGGGCTGCTGTCCATAATATTCATACCCAGTTCCCTGAGGAGCCTGCTGAGTTTGTGCGGCACCTGACTGGTCCCAGTTTTGGGGATAACCACCAGAAGTCGCCTGGGGAGGATAGCCAGAGTAAGGTTGCTGATTGTACTGAGACGGAGCACCAGGATAAGCTCCAGGCTGCTGCATATAACCATAACCACCAGGCTGCTGCGTTTGAGGTGGTTGAGGAGCCCAATTTGTCTGTGGCCGTGTTTGGTAACCTTGCTGAGAATATCCTCCAGCCATTCCTGGATTTCTAACGCGATTCTGCAAAGAATTTATATTGCCATATGAACCTATATAACATCTAGCATCTGCAGCTAAGACGGGAAGTCGAAAGGAAACACGGACGCATATGGACCCCCAGTAGAAATATGCATACCCAGGATAAAGCAATATAGAGAACAAGATTAAAGCAATAAGGACGTTACCAAGATAATGCCAAGTTCATAGACAACACAAAGCAATATACAGAGCAACATAATAGATGATAAGGTTATGTACCTACACAAGGATTCAGAATTACATATTGAGAGGGGGTTCAGACGCCTACATACCGTACTGGTTTGAGGAGGTATTGAATTACTCCAGCAGTTGTCCAACCTCTTCCTATTCAAAGTAAAAGGGTACAAGCAATACAGACAAGCTATAGATGTACTAACATAGTGGCAATCACTAACCTACATAATACTAATGAATATTATCATATAATCAAATAATGACAGAACCACAAGCCGACCATTTGATGGTCAAAAGAGGAGATAGTCATGGCAAAGTCAATTATAATTCCCCAAAAGATGTTAATAGCAGCGACTGTATATATTACTATGTTAAAAAATGAAGAAACAATCTGAGATGAATGAGGGAAGGTAGCTGAACTCCCACGTAAACTGGACCTTTGCTGCCAATATCCTTCTACTGCCAGCAGAGCTCATATCTCACCAGATCATTAACCACGGAAAACTAGACTGATGCAATGAGAGGCAGGTCACTTCTCGAGGCAGGAACCAAGAAAGTTCATCCATCTGCTGGTGACCAACACAGAACTATATAGCATACTAAACCTCATAAAAGCAAACCTAATAGTTTTTCCCAAGTGATAGTATTGCTCGACAGTAGACTATAAAACATACCAGAGCTACACTGCAGTCTCCAACACATATAAACCTTACAACATATTGCAGTAATAGAAGTCAAGCAATATATAGCTGAATAAACACTTCAACACTAGGACATGCTAAAATCAGTCAAATCCACATCCCGGGTAACTATCATAATGCCTCTCAAACAAATCAAGCCAAAGTCAGATACATAAATATCTAAAATGAACTTGGGGTGTCAAAGCAAGAATTGAGTGTAAAAGATAATAGGAATCCATAAACTGACTCATGCACTAAAGATCCGATACTTCAGGACAGTGCTAAAAGTACCACTTACAGACTGCAGACATAGAAATTGCTTCCTTGACACATGCCTCTCATGCAGCCGTTCAAGCTAACTTGAAGTGGAAAAATCCAAGAGTATACTTGACACCAATCTGTCTCACAACATTATATATACAACAAAGTACAAGAGCTTGGGAAACTTGAGGCATTTGAATGACCCAAGTAGTTGACCACTACACCTACTATTTCCACGTTAGCAACGTGTTTAAAAACCAGACCAACCATCCGCTAAGAACCAATAAGGAGGGTAAACATCCCCTCTTACGAAGAAACTTCAATAACTTAACATTTGAACGACCCAAGTAGTTACACATGCATCAGTCTCATAAATAAACGACCCAAATTTATTAACAGCCAAAAAATCCCGAGACATGTATCAATTTAAAGCTCCAAAAGGTAAAATATCAAGCAGATAAGGGAAAACAATATATCCCTCTCCAAATGCCAAGGACCAAGAACTGGACGGGTGACATATCGAAACAAAAGCTCACAAGTTAGAAAATCCCCTCCTGGCAAAATCTATTAGGATGATAGTTGAGAGACAACTGTACACCACAATGGCAGGAGACAAATTCCAACGGCCACAAAACATATAGCTTCTAGCATGTGATTAGAGCAAAGCTAATAAACAATGCCAAGTACCAACCACCCGAAAGTTTTAAGTACGGTAATTGTCTGAGAGTTAGTACATTCACTTCCAAATGTGTGGTAACCAGTTCTTAAACATAACGGCTTTCCTGGGCATTGAAAGATTGCCATGTAGGAGGCTAAAATAAACCAACAGCAAACAATTGGACCATCGCAACAAGTACAGCAAAGGAGAATTTTATTCAGGAGAAGCACCACTGAAATAAGCTAGAAGTTCAAGTGACTACAATGATACCCCAAACAAGCTACGACAAATGCTTCTTTAAAACCACAGAAACCTTGTACAGAACAACTTGTAAGAAGAAAAGCAAATCGAATTTCGCTAACTTGTTTCTAACAAACTAGGAAACAAATTTGGTAACAAACCCTCATGGCCTTCCAAAAACGCATCAAGCTCGATGCATAACCATTATGCCTAATATGATTCATGAGATATGTGGGAGGATGTCAGACACAACAATCGAATAATGCTGCAAGATACCAACTATTCATACCTGACGAGTATGTGGCAAGCTATTTGGAAATAAAAAAGGAAAAAAAGCCACAACATGAATGCCGTATGCAATATTATGCAAACAAAATTCCTCAAGCAAGTACATGTTACATATGTTAAAACATCTAGCTATTCAACATTATGAAACTAATCAGTTAACAAAGAATCCCGGGTTCAGTTGCAGCACCCGGGCTTTGCTATGGAGATCGTGATGGTGGCATCATCCATGGGAGCTTGTGTAGGTTATCCTCGTTATTAAAAAAAAAAAAGGAATCCCAACCCAGCATAAATAACAGCAAATCTAGAAATCTACAATAAAACCAACTCATGCAAAATTTTAGCTACGATTAAATGCAGTTAGAGCATTCAAAAGAAAGGCCTGAGCAAACGATTTCATCTACTAAAGAAACAAAGACAAGAACTTTAATCTGCGACAAGAGTACACAAAAGGATCAAAGCATAAACACCAAGGACAATTGCAGTCCTCCCCAGGGTAATGTATATATACCAAAATAAGAACGCTTTACCAATATAGCAAGCATAACCTACCTCAATGACCTCATTGACCAATTGTTTAGCAATTTCAATTTGCTCACTTGTGCCATCGATCTGCACTGTTCTTTCCATCAACATTTCACCAGGAGGAGGATGCAAAGGTATCACCTGCAAATATTAGAAGTGGTAGTCAATTTAATGGAAAAAAAAAAAGAAGCAAAGATTGAGATTCATTGACAATTGTGCCCAATGGCAAACAAGTTAGTAGAGATAGAAACCGCAAGACACATAGGATAGACAACCAACCTGCACTCTAGCTCCTGATCTGGATTGAATGTTTTTAATGGTCTCACCTCCTTTCCCAATCACCAAACCAACCTGAAAAGACGAAGTCCTCATATTCGATATTCAAGCAAAGTATTTTTTCTACCGTGTCCATTAAGAATCAAGTTCTACCTTGTTGCTGGGGACTTTCATACTGAATTGTTCGGACCCTGCTGAACCTGGCATTCTCCTCGGAGCAGATCCCGAGCCTCCAGTCTCCGCCTAAAATCAATAAACACCATGAGAAACATAACTAATGCAAGAAATCTTGGACAACAAAACTGTAAACAATGTTGACGAACACGTGAATTTACACACAAATACCTCAGCAATAACTTCACTGATCAATTGCTCAGCCTTTGCAATCTGATCTTGACTACCCATCAGCTCAACTGTCCTGTAGGGCAAAGTGGGATCATGATCTGCATCTCTGGTGACTTGGATCCTTGCCCCGGACTGGGTTTGAAGGTATTTGATGGTCTCCCCAGCTTTACCAATGATGACACCAACCCGTCCATTGGGAATCTCAACCTTCTTGCTCCCAGAGTAGCCATGTGAAGCTGGAGCAGCGCTTCCCATCTGGAAGTTTGAGGCCATAGGCTTCTGATCTGCAATAGTTAGCAGATACAATTGTCAATATGCTACACAGTAAACCACTTCACAAAAGTCTAAATATCAGACATGATAGCATAAGAAATCAAGTTAGTACTATGTAAATCTCTTCGGCTAAATTCACACAAAAACAACAAAAACAGTAGCTACTACTGTTACGCCTTACTCGCATAACAGTCGTCTTCTTCAATAATTCACTAACAACGAGCAAGCAAAAGCGAAATCACTTCACTACAAAGCCTAATTCAAACAACATCGACAACAAATACTAAATCTTACTCACATAACAGTCGTCTTATCAACTAATTCACTAACGACAAGCAACCAATTGCAAAAATCATCACTACCAAACCTAACTCACCCAACAGCAACAAAAACCACTAAGCTTTACTCGCATAACAGTCGCCTTCTCCAATAATTTATAACTCACTAACAAGAAGCAACCAAAAGCGAAAATCACTTCACTAAAAACCTAATTCCAGCAACAACAACAAGAACAACCTCAGCTACAAAACTTTATCCACACAACATCAACAACTACTACTTCACATTGATCGCAATCAAATTTGGATTCTGCTAACGCGAACCGCCACCAGTAATCGCAAAACAAAAACAAAACCCAATTCACACAACAACAACAACCACCATCGCCATGCATTAGTCACAAAATGATTCCGGGTCGGCTAACACGAACCGTCATCAGGAACCCCAAAACAAAACAGATAACAGCTACAAAACCCAATTCACACACCAACAACAACAACTACCGCCATGCATTAGTCGCAATTATATCCGGGTCGACAAACACGAACCGCCATCACGAACCACACATAACAAAAAAACTAAAAAACCAGCTCAATTGGTTATAACTCTATTACCCCAATCACGAGGCTTGAGCTTCGCTTCTCATCAGGGACTAAACAATAATAATAAATAACAGAAAAAAACAACTACCGCCACGCGCAAAATAATTCCCCGTCATCACGAATCACATAACACGAACAAACTAAACTAATAACCAGCTCAATCAATTATAACTCTTATCACCCCAATCACAAGGCTGGTGCTTCGCTTCTCATCAGCGACTTAAAAAAAAAAAAACTAATAAGTAACCCGCTCAAGTGGTAATAACTCCTATCACGAGGCTAAGGGTTCGCTTCTCATCAGCGACTAAAAAAAAAAAGAACTAATAACCAACCAGCTCAAGTGGTAATAACTCTATCACCCCAATCGCGAGGCTGGGGCTTTGCTTCCCATCCGCGACTTAGAAAAAAAAGAGCTAATAACCAACCAGCTCAAGTGGTAATAACTCTATTACCCCAATTTCGAGGCTAACGGCTCGCTTCTCATCAGCGACTTTAAGAAAAAAGACTAATAACCAGCTCAAGTAGTAATAGCTCCATCACCCCAATCACGAGGCTGGGGCTTCGCTTCTCATCCGCGACTTAAAAAAAAAAAAAGAGCTAATAACCAACCAGCTCAAGTGGTAATAACTCTATTACCCCAATTTCGAGGCTAACGGCTCGCTTCTCATCAGCGACTTTAAGAAAAAAAACTAATAACCAGCTCAAGTAGTAATAGCTCCATCACCCCAATCACGAGGCTGGGGCTTCGCTTCTCATCCGCGACTTAAAAAAAAAAAGAGCTAATAACCAACCAGCTCAAGTGGTAATAACTCTATTACCCCAATCTCGAGGCTGGAAGTTCGCTTCTCATTAGCGACTTTAAAAGAAAAACTAATAACCATGTCAAGTGTTAAGAACTCTATCACCCCAATCACGGGTTCGATTCTCCTCAGCGACTTTGAAAAAAGCAAATAATAAATAACAGCTCAAGTGGGTGGTTATAACTCTATCATCCCAATCACGAGGCTGGGGGTTCGATTCTTATCAGCGACTTTGAAAAAAAAAAAAAAAAAAGTACAGGTGGCAAGAGTGGTAATTATACCAGAGTAAGAGGAAGTGTAAGAAACAGGGGCGGGAGGGGCAGGAGCTGGACCGGAAGGGGGCCCACCATCATCAAACTTGGACCGCTTGACGGCGTCGGAATTGAACCTGTTGGCAAGCTCCTGGACCTTCTGCTTGGCGAGCTCGAAGTCGTTGAGTGGGGGAGGGACGGAGGAGTAGGAGGCGGGTTGTTGGGGTCCGTCGGAGAAGGCGGTGGGGCGCCTGCGTGGCGGCGGGGGAGGGGGTGGGGAGGTGGTGGTGGTGTTCTCTTCGTACTTGCGCTTGTGGGTCTCGTACTCGTATGATGCCTCGTCAGCCATTGTGGCTCAGATTTGGAGATTGGGTGTGTGTGTGACTGTGAGAGACTAAAACCCTAGACAAGATTTCGTTTCATTTTTATACATGCATGTTTCGGTATTGGGGGGTATAATTGGGATTTTACCAAGGGATTTTTACTTTTACTGTCTTTGTTAGAGCTACTAACCACTAACCAGGCGGGTTGCGGGTCGCGGGTCGCGGGTCGGGTTACTTTTGAGTTGGGTTGAATTTTGGTGAAACTAAATTTGTTACTTGTCAAAAGTGTTTAGTTCCATCAAGATTTGAATGATTAAGAATATTATTAAGGGTAAGACAGCCTTCTCATCTTTTTTAATGGACCCTACCACTTCCGCTTCTCTCTCCAACTCACTCCCTAGTGACAACCATCATTCACCACCGTTGCTTGCTGGTTGCCCGGCAATCTGCTCGCCGCCCTAAACACTGTAATTAAAACTCTCAAATCTACACTACTAGTTATGTCATATTGTCATTTGCCGGTGTTTTCTTATGAAAAAGAGTGGTTTTGGACGACAATGCGCTGGCGACGAATGACAAAAGAGACAAAGGGCAACCAAAGACGAAGCGTACAGCAAATCGCAGCTCGACTTCAAGCAGCAGACCAAAGCAACTTCACCGCGTCAGAGAAAGACAAAAGCAAGCGCACACACACGTACATGCAGCAACGCACCACCAACCATTATGAAACCACCAGAGCAAACATTTTAAACAATGGTACAAGTCTCTTTATTTGAAATGAATTCAGAGCTTCCATTTACAGCTCACAAGATACAAACCAGAGACGGCTACACTTCAGCCAAAGAAGACAAACCAACACGATTTTGCTTAAGAATCTTTAGGAACTGAAGGAACTACAAAAACATAACATCCTCTCTTCAGATACAAATACAAGCCATGTTTGACCTTGACATTCAGAATGTTTCCAAGGGGTTCTCTCAAGTAATAGTAGACGCCCCTTGGGAACGACAAGCCACCGTATTACAGATTATTCTCTCGCCAAGATGGAGCCAGGACAAAGGAATAGAAGCTGAATATGCTCACTTGGTCCACCAGTGAAGGAAATCCTTGCGCCTGTTAATTTTCTTCTGTAGCTGTAGAAGCCCATAAAGCAAAGCCTCAGCTGTTGGTGGGCAACCTGGAACATAGATATCCACTGGAACAATCCTGTCACAACCTCGGACAACAGAGTAGGAGTAGTGGTAGTATCCACCTCCATTTGCACAGCTTCCCATAGATATAACCCACCTAGGCTCGGGCATTTGATCATAAACCCTGAATATTCGAAAGATGTGTGAATGCCATAACAGTTTAAAAAGAAAATCAACCATCAAGACATGCAGTACATTCTAGTCCAAACACAAAAGGAGCATCATGGCGTGTTGCAATAATTCAGAATAAAGACTATCGACATATAAGGTAATTTTAAGCAACACTCTGAAGCACATTTTTGTCATCTTTCACTTTACAGAAGCTAAGGCCCACTCTAATGGAATAAGAACACCACAAAAGACCAGTTCAGGATAGAGTATACTTGCAGATGGTGGCTTCAAATTTGAGAGAAACATTTTAAGATGATATACGTTTAATTTTAAACACAAAGACTAAGTGTAGTTTCCACACAAACAAGCAAGTACAGTAAACATTCACGTCACAACTATAAAATAAACCACATTTGTCTTGCACTATCTGAGTTCAAGATATAACAGCTTACTATATCAGACTATCAGTATATCATATCAACAAAAGCTTTAACATTACTCCCGTAAACACGCAGCCTCAAGCAGGTTTTTTTTTTTTTTTTTGAAGAGAGAACAATAAAAATGATACACAGTTTACCCCGGTCACAGAAGGAAAGCAAAGGGAGTCAATGAAATTCTGGTCATAAGTGCACGAGCATGCGTGGCACAGTCGCCCACTAGCCTTAATTCCGGACTCCTGAGCGAAGCATTTCCCTTCACAAGGGAAGGCCTCCTGGCACAGTAAATAGGCATAGGCATCCTGATAGTTACAAAATAGTGGCCTGGGGTGTTATGACTTAATGTTCTGGCTTGGGTTAAAATCTAGAGTGTTTCACTTTTACCATACCAAGAAAAAGAAGAAACCTAAAAGTAATTTTTAGAAGCCATAATTTCATCAGAGGGACCAACCCAAAAGTCAATTGTACTCGAAAGAAAATTGGAAAAGGAGTAGAAACTCTCCCATTATGGCAGATGTCGAAAGGTACTTTAACTCATGATATAAGAAATTAATATAATATAGCATTGCATACCACATTTTGGTAGAAAAGAACATTAAAAGTAAGAAGTGACAGCATCTTTAGAAGCAGCGCTTTTAATTAAGAGTTAAAAGCTAGAGTTATTCTTCTAACTTCTTTTATGGTGTTATTCTATGGTGATGTTTCTGGTTTAAAATGGCATGCCACATGTAAAATAACCATTATCCACAGAAATCAAAAAAGATTATCAATATACCCATATATCCTATATAGTCACTACTCGTTGCACAAGGATGCCTACAATACTTACATTAAGAAACTAAAACAATAAACTCTCAAGTGCATATTTGTTGCCCAACTCGCTTGCAACCTTAAAAAAAACTGTTCTCTATACACGATTAACAAAATTTATGAGAAAAGCAACCATTTGCTCTACTGCTTCGTCCCTGACCATACTAGACAAACAATCTTTGAAAGAACCCAAAAAAGGGATGCCTGGTCCCTGGCCATACTACAGAAAGACTCTACCAAATTACCCAAAAAAAGTGAACTCAATCATTCCTTACTCCTAGACATGATCCACAAACTAATGACAATTTGATGCTTGGTACTCTATCCAGAAACAATGGTATGTCAAAGATATGAAACAAAAAAATATATAAAAAAAAGAAGAAGAAAGTTAAAATTTGTCAGACAACAGACAAGACTCAGTGCACAGTTTTGTATTCTCATATAATAAACAACATCACTCGACGAAAGTCATCTATGTGCTCCAATAACTCATCAACGATGAAGGAAAAACCTAATGCTCCATAAAGTCAAAGAAAAAACACCAACTAGACCACAACAATAGTAAAGTCTCATCTCCCATCCAATAGATTCAAGTCTTTAACTCTAAGCACTAAATTGGAGCTCTTTATGTCCTCAAACCACATTTTCTGGTTTTCAAAAATTCAACCTTATACCGAAGAGCACTAGATTCTTGCACTCAATCCTTGAAGACTTAAAAACTAATCACTCAAAAGTAGCAATTATACCGCACAAGCACTAACTATATACCAAAGCTCAACCTACTCATCGCAACATGAGTTGGTTCACAGTAGTTGCCTATTCTTCCTCACATAAAATCGTCTTCATGTCAATTTCACAATCCTAATTCCTACCACCCCACCACCCCCCCCCCCCAAAAAAAAAAAAATTGGCTTATAAGCAAACATCACCATCCAAACTCAGCACTAACATCACAAACCTGACCTTATGGGTTCTCAAAAAGCCAAAATTATTCTCACAAAATGTTGTTCATATCTCGTAACAAAGATAAACTTAATTATCAGTGGCAAGCTACTAACCTACTTTCACTTGCGCTATTCAGCACAAACCCACCAAATGGTCTCTAACGCCCTCCGCCCTCCACCAACAACACACACATTAATTCTCACAAACACTGCCTTTTCTCTATTTCCCAATCCCTAACAAAACCAACTAAAATATCCCAATTATCATACTTCATTCAACATACCAAAAGTCACCCTGTTCTGCTTTTCATAACAAAACCCATCTCATTGGCCCCTAAAAGTACCAAATTTATCTTCACAACTATCAACACACTTCTATTCCAGAACCCCAAATAAACAAAACCAAGTACCCAATTTTCCACCTTGTATACTACTCTCTCTGTTTTTTTCGGTTCACTACATTTGCTATTTCACACTTGTCGAGGTGATACCCTGACCATAAATAACTTATTCGCCACACACATACACACACACAAACCACCTCAATACACGCAAGTCATCAAAAGCTCCAAAGAGTATCCACACAAACATTACTCACACATCCCGATTCCACAGAAAAAACATTGTCTAGCACACTGGTGCCATTCTCGTGTACTCCAGCGTTCGTTTCTATCTACAACTTTGTGCTCTCCCTTCACACCAAATAAAAAACCTCATTTCCACAACCCACAAAACCCCCAAATTTACAATACCCTAAAATCCCCAAAAACATAACCTAATCAATCAATTAATAAAAATTGACCAGAAAGCCTCGGGAGCTCCCGTCTTACTATAAAAGTAGGACAAAGCCATGCTAGCCCAACAAACTGATATATATATATATCTCTAATTTGACGAGGGTGGCTTACAGAAATGTTGAGTTAATCTAGCTTACAAGGAGCTCGTGAGGTCGTCTACTATTATGATAATAAAAATAGAAGGTCTTTCCTAAACATCATGAACCCTCAGTCCTCCAAACTTTATCCCAACAAAACTCCTCTCCTCCCCAATCCACAAAACCCCAAAAACACAACATATCTAACCAACCAAACAAACACCCAATTCCTCATAAAGTCCCAACCTTTATACATATTCTCAACATAACCTAATCAATCATACAACAAATAATAAAAAAGACCGTCCATTTTATCATAAAAGCAGACGAACTCCTTGCAANNNCCCCCCCCCCCCCCAAGTTTCCTACAAGCCCGAGTCAAATAAGATATGTATACCCCTTTGTCGTGCCAGCATGGCTCCGTCTACTTTTATGGGTAAACCATTAGGTAGAAGAAAAACGACAAAAGGTAGAAGAAACAATAAACAATACCAACAAAGCAATCAATCAAATAAAGAAAAATGATAAAAATGAAAAGGAAGGAAGGAAATAATAATAGTACTTGCGGAGAGCAGGGGCCATCTTATTAGTAAGAGTGCCGGCAACAATCATGCAATCACTCTGACGGGGACTAGGCCTGAAGATGATCCCGAACCTATCCAGATCGTACCGGGCCGCGCCCGTGTGCATCATCTCCACAGCGCAGCAGGCCAGCCCGAATGTCATGGGCCAGATGGACCCCCGCCGGGCCCAGTTCATGAGGTCGTCCACCTTCGAGATCACGTACTCCGCCGCCTTCGGTAGGGCCGGGGGTGGGGCCCGCGTGTACGACGTGGGCTGGGTCTGGCTTTGGGAGGACAGGGCTGGGAGGCTCGTGTGGATTGACCGCTGGGTCAGGGTCGGGAGGGTCGCGGTTCGGGCCGCGGTTCGGGCCAGGAGCGACATGGTTAAGTTTGTGATGTGGTGTGTTTTTACTCGGTCGGTCCCCCTCAGGTTGGGAAATTAATAGTTTGGGTTTGGGGATATTTATTAGGGAGTTTATATAATAAGGTAAGGTCGACGTGGACATGATTGGAACTTAAATTTGTACACATAATCTCAAGGAATAATAGCCCCATTAGTATTTGGCCCCGTGAAATTTAAGGGTCGTATTATGATAACTTTTTCATGATTTTTTTGTTGTTGTATATTTTGGGTTATATTTGTTTCACATTTTACTTTTTGATAATTTTTGCAATATAAGTTGAGTTTTGTGGTGTTTATTATACTAATTTATATGTATATATAGTTTTGGCTTAAATATCATTGTAGAAGACTGAAATTGAAAGGATTAATATGATTCATGTTATTGATACATATTAGTTTTTTTTTTTTTGAGTTAATAATAAATAATATGTCATTATGAATGAAATAAGTAATAATAAAATATGATTTAATGTATACTAAGTTGGCGATAACGTGGCAATGATGTGGCGTTACAGGTGACAGGCTTCTAAGCTTGCAACGCCTTTTAATAGATATAGTATAGATAGATAGCATATATAGCCCATTAGTATTTGACCCCGTGAAATTCACGAGGTCGTTTCATGATAACTTTTTCGTGAATTTTTTAGATTATATTTGTTTCACATTTTACTTTTTGGTATTTTTTTGTAACATAAGTTGAGTTTAATGTACGGGTGGCAGGCTTCTAGCCTTGCAACGCCTTTAAATAGATATAGTATAGATTATTAGATAGTATAGATTGGCGATGGAGTGGTAATGACGTGGCATACAGGTGGCAGACTCCTGGATTTGCAACGCCTTTCTATTCGGCGAGACGCTCTCTTTGAGTTTTAATATAGTCTTGAATTTGAGACTTTAGTTAAACTAGAATAACCTCTTTCTGGTTGATTTAAGTGCTTAAAGTAGATATGTTTGGAATTTAAGTAGTAGACATAGTAAGAAAAGAATTAGCTCAGTTTTGTTACCCCGATAATGAGGTTAGTCCATTAAATCTCAATTGGTTCTTGTTCTTCTAATGTGTGAACTTCTTTCCCTAAGGAGATTGGAATTAGCTTGATCTTTAATACTCCAAAGTTATTGGTGAGCCTTGACAACACCACTTTGTGTGCCGTTTATGTATGCAAGCATCCCACCCATGAGTGCTCATGTTCATACAATTCGTTGGTGTCGTGGCCTCTTAAGATCGTTGGCAATGTAATATTTGTCCATGAGTATCAAGAAGCAACAAATTGCTTATGATCATGGCATTAAAACTAATAGCACCCCTCACCATGACTGCACATAGTCATATACTCCTAGAGAATCATGATATTCTCTGGGAAGACACAGCAGGTTTGGCTTGGTCACGCCTAATTATGATTTAGTTTCTTTTGTCTACCCTGGAGCAGCGATACTGCCGGCAATGGTACGAGGATGTCATGAACGAACAACTCATCTGGTATGTTCCTGTCCCTTTGTTGAGGAACGGACGATTTGCAGTAGAGTTACCATGCTTATGGTTTGTTGGCCAACAGCTGTGTATTATGTAAAAGGACAGAAAACTCCATGTAGTATTGCCTGCAGGTTTGTTAATGTCACCATGAAGATGAATAAATAATGTAGGGGGAAAAAAAAAGGGAATACGAACGAAATTAAACGCCAAAAGTAATTAATCAACTCTACAAGTGACAACCAAGATCACAAATTATTATACAACAGCAAATCTGAGACTGCCCAAAGAATTGGTTAGAGGTGATTGGCTATAACAGAATTAAAATTAAAAAGACCCTATGACTACTAAGGTTCAATAATAATAATCATAATAATAATACAAGGGGCGGATGATATCCATGTGAATGGTCAAACAAGGAGCTCCATTTCCAGCAGTCTGGAGTCGAACCTCGATCTCGAATCCAAAAACATCATCGCTGCCATCTCAGAAGCCCTCGTATCCACTCGTTAAAGCTTTCTGTAAATTACAGTTTGCATCTAATCTAACAGCAACAATTGCAGGCAATCCTCCTTCTAACATACCAAAGATCTACAAATAGCTGGAGTATTCCACCATAACAAAGACTTCGTGTGATCCTGATCCTTCTCCGTGTCGTGAACAGTTTTGTTTACTGTAAAGGCGGTGAATACTTGTTTTCTAATACAAGATGATAGCTTTGCCGTGAAGAAAATTCTCCTAGAATGTCTCTAGGCATAATACATGTAGAGGCTATTTGCAGCGGCACACGCGATGGAGTTTTCAGTGGGGTGCCATGCTAAATGAAGCAACTTCATGTTAAAATCAAAAGCATTTCCATTTGCATCAACCCCAGGGCTCTCTGAAACAAAAGACAGGAAAGCAAAGTGCTTGGTAACCAACCATTTCACAAGAATCCGAATAATCTAGAGTAAATACTAACAGGAACAGCGAACACCAGCCATACTACACAGGAAAACATCTGCAGCCCAGAACTTTCTACTTGACTTCTCAAATATAATGAGATCCTAAGCAATGGTTTATATATACATACCTGGTCTTGCACCACGTGAGAAGGTGCCAGACTTTGAAGATCTAGAATTTGTGGCTGCCGGAACTTGCTTCCTGCAAAAAACGCAACATAGCTGGGTGAGCGCTATCCAGGAAAAAAAAAAAGAAAGACAAGACTTGCTAGGTAATGGAAATTGCATAAGTTGAATTATCGTCCAATAAAAAACAATGCTCATCTGAAGTTTCTAAGTAGGAGTCAAGCTTTCACCTCATGGGGTTTTTGCTAGCTTCCAAAGTCGAAGCTTCTGTGCTGCCGGAAGAGCAACCAAAAACACGAAACAAATTGCTGCCAGTATAGAGAATATCTTTAGACATCTAAATGCTAGCAATGCAACAATCTGAAATGAAGGGATGTAAGTCATGAGATTTTATACTCACTTGTAGGAGCCACTAGCCACTCGCTGTCCATCTCCACTCAGGCAGCACTCAAATTTGTCAAAAATGGAATCATTCTCATATAGATCACAGAGCTGGAAATGTTAACAAAAATAGCAATATCAGGAAACTAGAAATATATTCATATAGATAAAAAGCGAACAGGCCTGACTGATACAGGTTCAGAGTCTGAAAACTAACCCTTGGTCTTAGATGTTCATGAACCTGGAAAGTTGCAACAGGTCCAGAGTCCATATTTATATCCCACAGCTGTCAGAACAAGAAGTAATTTTTTAGCTCATACATAAACCTTATGCTCATGTTTGACATAAAATTGGAAAAACAGTAACAGGATTAGCAAATAGTAATGCCCATCTATTTCCAATGGAGCCAATGTCAGCTCTTGGGTTTTGGAATGTAAATCAAAATGCTCATACAACCTTCTGCTCTTTTTAATATAATGGAGTGGTAGATGGTAACGCACTTCATTACAAGGGTCATTTGAAAACAACCTCTATAATAATTACAGAGGTAAGGCTGCGTACACACAACCCCCAGGCAAGAGCCTCTTTGATGGCATTGTGGTAATGTAATGTCGTCGAGAGAAGGATGAACACATGCACCAGAGTAGGTATCATCCTTCTTATTACTCATATGACTAGCGAATTTTTACTAGAGAATTTTTTATCAAAAAATACAAGCTACAACTTTCACTCGGGTATTAAGTAATAGAGAAATACTGACCTTAAGAGTCATATAGTCACGACTGAGCATATATCTACCATCCCTTGCAAATTTAACATCTGAAACTGAGGCAATTATCTCAGTGAAAAAGGATCTTGAACCAGGAGCCTCCTGCACCTCAAACCTGCAAAGTATAGCGAAGATCAACTATCTAAGCTTGCACCAAGAAGAAAATATGCTGATTTAGTGAACGTTTCATCTTCCGCTCAACTCAAAAGCTGAATTGCTAATATATCAGACTAATGACTCAACCAATTCAAGTTTTTTGAAAGATATCTTACAGTTTGCTATGTCTGTCACATAAAGCAGACTGCCGTAGATCAATGAGGCGAATAGAACCTTTTGAACTACTATATGCTAGCGTGTTGCAATGAGTAGGGTGGAATTCTGCTGAAGTTATCACCTCTGCGAGTAAAAGTTCAAGCATTTCAGTTTCAAAATATATCAGCCAAAGAGTTTCTTACAAGTTGGCAAATATTTTAGCGTCAAGATTGATCAGTCTGCAGAACAGTATACCATCTATAGGATTGTTATAAAGATTAACATGTCAAGTGCCTCTCATGTGCCTTTCATCAAATTCAGAAACTTTATCAGATGTTTCAGATTATACAAGGTAAACAGAAGGTAAGCATCTCTTAGTCGTCTCTTTCTTCTCCCCTGACCCACAACCAAGGGAAGATATAGAGGGTTGCTTACTTGCTTGGGATAGCGAATGCTACCCCCCGAAATTCATTAAATTTGATAGAAAAGGCAGAAAATGAGTAGAAAAAGGTAAAAAAAAATAATTGACAAAACAGAAAATTGTAGCAACATTAATCAAATTGCTACCCCCATTTTTAAATCTTGGATCAGCCACTTTCCACCCCATCCCCCTCTTTCTTTTCCTTTTTAAGAATCTAGAATGAGTTCCTCACTGAGCAATTTGAAATTTAAACACAAAGAGGGGGAAAACAGAAAATGACCATCAAAAACCTTCAGTAATTTGAAATAGAATAAATTTAAGGAAAAATTAATACTAATAATCCCAACTTTGGACGGTATTCCTACAATAATCCCAAC
>CAAKMY010043136.1:0-33652 GCA_901111285.1 Corrigiola litoralis
AGTCACCTAGTAGGGGCTGCATCCTGGGATTATTGTAAGTGGCTCACATGTGCAACAAGGACGTTGAAGTCCTTTAGTGGGGGTGATTGTGATACCCCACATTTGAGATTGAGAATTGATGAGTGCTTAAACGGATTGATAATACTACTCATACCAACAAGATGCATCTTCTTTTCAGGAATCCCATTAACTTAGAAACTCCACAGTTAAGCATGCTTGGCTGAGAATAGTACAAGGATGAGTGACCTCCTAGGAAGTTTCTCAGGTGTGCACAAGTGAGGACAAAGTGTAATGAAAAAACCAGTGTTGATATAGTGGGGTCAGTACACAGCCTAGAGAGCCACATTTGGTGACATTGACCAGCCCGCAAGGGGTTGGGGTGTTACAGTTGGTCTTTTTGTAACTTATAAATAGACCATCTAATAAGAGTGTTATTGTTTTATTTTAAATCATTTTACCCAAATTATTGAATTCTAAAAGAATTGTCCTCTCACTGGATATTTTTGTGTCTTATACTACTATAATTTTACAATCTCATATTTTAACTGCATAATTATGTGTGTTGTGCGTAGGGATGTTAATGGGGCGGGGTAGTGGATATAGGCCTACTCATATGCATATCCATCTACATATTTCATTCCCATACCCATATCCATATCCTCCATGGGTAGGAATTTTATATCGGTCCATACCCACCCAGGCGGGTAAAAAATCCAAACCATACCCGCCGCATCCCCACCAGCCTCACCCTACCTAGCTACCCACCTTACCTGCCCCACCCCGCCTAGTACTCACCCATTTTAAATGGCACCTATTTGAGTGGTACCCTTTAGTTAACAATGACTTTTCTTATTTAGTAAATTTAAAATATTTAGTAACTACAAGTTTATAAGCACTAAAACTATAATTAAGAAAATGATAAAAGCACAATGGATATGAAATCGGGCGGTTGGAGATGAGGCGGGGCGGTCGAGGGAGGACGGGTTTGAGGCGGTATGACATGAAATCCATACCCGCCCCACCATCCATGGGCGGTACACATTCTATACCCATACCCGTCCCATCCCCACTAAAGTAATACCCATAATCATCTCACTTGGGACGGGTGCGATGCGGTACTCGCTTGTACCCACTGATATCCCTAGTTGTATGGAAGCGTGATATAAACCCTTTTTTTTTTTTTTTGAGGTAAGAAGCTTGATATAAACTGAAAATTAACAAAATTGGACAAAAGAAAAAAGTTGAAAAATGAGAGGATTAATTTGGCGTGCCAATATCCCAATGCAAATATGAAGAATTGAAGTGAAGCAGTCCAGCACTGACTCCAGCATGGAAAAAGAGCAAAGCAGGAAAAATTAATGAGCAGGCTCATGTTGAGGACTCTTCCCATACTCCCTCGATTACCCTTCTTTACCTCTCCAAGGTTTGCTTCTCTCATTTACTATATTGGTTTTAACAAATAGCTTACAGGAACACAAGAGTAGACGGTCTTTTGTAAGAGTTTGTGTTATTGTACAGTGATTTCCTTACACTTGCAAAAATATGTGATGGGGTATTGAATTAGCACAAATTATTAGAAGATACCGTCTACTTTTGAAATAAAAATAGACCAACTTTTTACTAGGTAAATTGTCTTATGCTCCCTTCAAGCCCAAATTAGTTGTAGATATATATGCCTTTATTGGGCCAGCATGACTTGGTCTACTTTTATAACAAAAGTAGACGGTCTTTCTATTAGTTAGTGTATAGAATTCAGTGGAACATAGGGAGTTGATAATAAGAAAGAAATAAAAATCAATAAGTATATACTCCCCCCGTCCCGATCATTTTCCCCCATTGCATTCCTATATGGACGTTTGCTTTCTGGCTCCTCGGTGTAAATATATTCATTGAGCTGGCTTACTTCGAGTCTTGTGAGAAACCGTCTACTTTTATATGTACACAGTACACCCAATAAAGACATATAAATTTACCACTAATCTGGGGCTTGTAAGGAGTTTAAGAAAATTTACCTGGTAAAGAGTTGGTCTACTTTTATAATAAAAGTAGACGGTCTTCTCTAATAAATTGTGGATTCCTTATGGGTCTATCACTTGTCTATAATGAAATTCAAGGGCTGGCTGTTTTGATTCTTAGAATTTCTTCTCGGTTTAAGAGACGAGCACCTATGACTGCAATAGTTATGAATTTTGATGAATCTGTAACAATATATCTGAACGAGAGCTACTGACAAATGTACAAATCTTAGTTCCTTAAATTACATATAAGGTGAACTAAAATTATCTTATATTTTACAATCTGTAATTCTATATATTTATCAGACCACGGAAAAATTATCGGAACACGCTTATATAGCAGGACCAGTACTAGGTCATTGCTGTCTCTATGAGTAGCCTCTTTAACCAATTAAAGTCGTCGTTATGGGTTATGTTTATGTAGTTAATAATGTGGTCTATCCTAGTCTTTTTGGTGGTTAGGAGTTAGGACTATGGTATAGTTGTTGTGGTTGCTGTTGTCTGATATTTTCTGTCTGTCTGTGGAGATGAATGTTTGTATCTCCTAAATATGAGATTTAGCCTTCATGCTATGCTGGTGTTAAGTATAGAATACCGAAATATATGCCCCTGGTTTCCTATCTGGTTTTCTACATCGATTGTTGTTCGTCTAAAATATGGTAGTAGGTGGATACAACTTAAGTAGTTGATGACAATTGTTGAGTAGTTAAAACAGTAGATGCAGCTCTTGATGATCCATATTTGCATCTTCTATATCCGAACTAAAGATCGATATGACTGATTATAATTCAGAGTTTCTTTTGCCACAATGTCCGCGGTGGGGGTACCATTATGTCCCAAATTCGTTCCTGTGGAGCAAAGCGAAATCACTTCAATCAGTTGCTATGAAGGTATGTGGGTGTTTCTGTCTTCTTTTACTAAGATGCCAGTCCAAGATATAGGGTCACTTTGTGCTTTTATCATGTATGCAAGTTGGTACTGGGAGAAGCATATCGTCAGAATAAAGTGATTCTATATTCAAGTCGTGATTGACTCTAGAATATAGGTGGCAATAAGGATTTGGAATTCGTGTAACCCCAAAGGGTAGCATAATTAAGTGGTTCAATTTGCACCTTCTCATAACCATATGGACGAGTTTTTCATCTTTTATCCACCAATGATATTATCTTCAAAAAGACAAGAGACCAAGTAATAATTTTTTTGGTTGTCTGTTAAGTTGTTCCTGGAATATGTTTTAAGCACGATCGTAACATCGGGCAGGGTCTACAGTGAGTTTTGTAGCATGCATACTAGTTGAGACCCGCCCACCATGACTTAAATATAAACCCTCCTATAAGTTGTACATGGTTAGAAGATAGTTCTTTTTCGTATTCTGGAAGAAAGTAGTATGCATGCTGATAATTGTGGGTTTGATTTTATTGTAAAAGGTCTTTCGTGTAATCTTATTCTGAACAAGAATCTTATTCGTGAATAGCAGGGTACAAATTCAGTGTTGTCTCATACAATATACTGGCCCAGGTATGGTACACCCTTTAGACATTGAACAACATAAGAAATTTGTTTGTTTGTGTGTCTCTCTTCTGCATTAGTTCTTGGGCATTTGATTTATTTCTGTATGTCTTTTGCCATGAGTATATTCTTAGTCCAATATCTTTAACTTGCAGTTGCTACCCTCTTTTGCATTTGACATCATTCTCCTCCAATAAGAAAAAGAAACAGGCTGTACCACAAGTTTAAAGGATGGGGTTATTTCAGAAAATCACCTATAAATTTGTTTTTCCAAAGTCACACCTTGAAGAATAATGATTGTAGTGCTACACAATTGTTTGCATAAATACTGTCTAGTTGCTAATATATATAGCAGTTTTTAAATCACAGTTTAAGTTAATTGAAACTTTTACAATGACTTATATTCTCTCTAAAGTTCTATTAAACTTAAGAGACTACCTCTTCTTGACATATTCTTTTGTCTTTGATTTTTATTTGTGGTTGGATGCCTTGCCACTTTTGCTTCATTATTAAGAATAATAGTTAATGACATTTGATGCGTTCATTGTATGTGAATTCAGAGTTCAAGCTAATTTGATTTGCATTAGGTGTGATTATGAAAATATATCTAAATTAATGGGTATGACATTGGAGAATTCAAAAAAACTGGTGGTTTTTCGTGACCAGCCTCTAACTTTAGGTGGTTTTGCAGACATACCTCTTATTGTAAAGTAGAGTTAGAGTTTTACATTTTGACTCATTCAAAAGAAACTTGATACATGATGATGGTCATGATGCATGGTGCAAACACCTAGCTACTAGACTATGAATGCCTAAATATGCAGGTGTGCTGGGCTGTTAAGTCAGTTGTCTGAAGTTGCATCTGTCATGCTTCTTATGATGTTTGGGCTATAGTCTGAACAATTCTATATCAGTGATTCCCCTTCATGCCTTTTAATTTTCAATGTTATGCTCGTCCACCAAAAGTGGTTTGTGTTCCTGCTGGTTTCTACTTCTACCAGTTATCTTAAGCATGCTAGGCATAACGTCTTGGTTCTTGACTGCTTCTAGACTAAAGTAGATGCTACCCTTTCCCCTATTTGACACCAGACGTCTTTTCACTTTCCTGATAGCCAAGACCATTTCGTTGGGCATAGATGTATTTGTGCACCTGTGCACTTCTTATTGACTTCTCTCTTGATCTGTGTATCTCAGTGTTTGAGGGAGAGGGAAGGACAGACAAAAGGGGAGAAACTTCTTTCGGCTGTGTACTTATTGCACAAAGTTTCTCGTGTTTCTACTTTCTATTAAGAGGACAAAAAGCTGTCGTTCTAATTAGGTTTTTCATCCTAAAAGTTGTAAACAACTTCTCTTATTGTTGTGAATAATGAGTGTACCTCATTTCCTTTAACTTCTATAAGGTATAAAATGCATGGATTTGATGTGTGCCTGTCTGATAGAATGGAAAGTAATTTTGTCAATTATAAGTTGTATCGGAGTTTATCTTATCGTTTGAAATTACAGTTTTTTTTTTATATCCTCTTCTTCAACCATTGACTTCACACATTTTAACTGCCTTGTAGGCATATGTGAAGAGTGCCTATTTCCCACACTCACCGAAACCTGCCCTCAGGTGATCAATTCATGCTGACTGTGCTTAATACTACTTCCTCAGTATGAGTTAGCGGTTCAACGCAGTTTCATGTTTTACTTTTTTTTTTCCAAACCACAACTTATTTACAGTTTATAGGCGGAGTTCTTTGGTTCTTGCTTGTTATAACTATTCAGGCTAATATCACAAGTGAGCTAGAGGGAATACAAAAAACACACTACTAATATAATGGAAATAAGTTACACTCTTGGAGTTT
The DNA here is from genome assembly GCA_901111285.1 of Corrigiola litoralis. NCBI lineage: Eukaryota > Viridiplantae > Streptophyta > Magnoliopsida > Caryophyllales > Caryophyllaceae > Corrigiola > Corrigiola litoralis. The sequence continues at coordinate 5,372 of CAAKMY010043136.1, forward strand.
ACTTGGTTTACAGCAGTCTGGTACTGGCAGAGTGCTTTAGGTGATAAAGCTTTTATTTCAACTTTGTTGCATCGGTTTAAATTATTCACCTGCCTTAAATCGATTCAAGTTTACCATTCTATTGTTTACCTTTGAGGTTTCGGCATGATCTTGTTTAAGGTCTACGAGTATTTGTGTAAGCTCCTGAAGCCTACATCTGATTCTCAATTATTTGCCGTTGGCATTTGTGAGAATGAATTTCCTCCTCGAATCTTTGTGGTGACTCAGGGACATAGATTTGTGACATGGGATTTAATCTGATTTCGGGTTGGGGATTATTCTTGATTGCTTGATTGAACTATGTTCTGATTAGTGTCTCAGTGTGTGTTTAAAGATGCTGGGTATGAAGCTTTAGAACAATGTAGAGCAAGGATAGAAAGAAGCAGAAGCTGCGGAAACCATGAACAGGAAATGTAATATAATAAGAGAGGAATAATTAATTCAGAACAGAGAGTGCGAGAAAACATTTATTCCGAAGTAATCAAGCAATTCCAGAAGTAGTACAAATTGCTTTTAACTTAAAGTTAACTGGACATGTTTGTGGTTTTCATATATCTTAAACTGGCGATATGCTTGTTAAGTGTTGCATAGCTTGGTCAAGCTTGTTTTCCCCACCAAGCCCTGAACTGTTGACCTGATACCTCATGCATCACTTGCAAAACCACGATACCCGATGAGGGTTTGTAGCCTGGGAGGGCTTTTATAACTACTGATATTTTAATAATTGTTAGATTGAGTAATTAAAGAAACTTGAGAGATGTGCTGTTAAGGCATGACAGCATGTCTCCTTTATTATGGTTTTTGTTATATAGGACGTAGTGTTCCATTGAAGATTGATTTGTCATTTGCAGATGGAAGGCACGTTCTCAAGCCGTTTTAACTGTTCTCAAAGATCTGGGGGTCGACTTTTTCTGTATGCAGGTACTCTTTCTTCCGTTCTCACTGCTCTTTCATCTGATACTGTTGCCTTGTGTTTCCAAAGTGTTCTTTGCTATGTCCCAACTTTCGAATTACTGTGTCCGACCAGGAGTTAGATGAGTATGATAGCTTTTATAAAGAGAATATGGAGAAACATGGATACTCAAGCATCTACATCCAACGGAATGGTCAGAAACGTGATGGTTGCGGGATTTTTTACAAGAGTGGCAGGTACAGATTATTCTCTCTCTCTCTCTCTCTCTCTCTCTCTCTTTTGGGGGGGGGGGGGTGGTGGTTGTGTATGGGGAGGCACAAAGGCCAGGTGATGCAGAAATTTTGCGTAAATTTGCGATTTTGGCACCTCTGAAACTACTTTATAATCTTAAGCTAGCAGATATTTCCATGATACCTATGTTTTGGAAATCTATATCTGGGATGAATGCTGTGTAGGTTTTACTTGGGTGTGGAGAACTGATAAGTTGTTAACTATTAGGAACACATAAATTGACGGAGGAATATGCTTCTTTTTTTGCTAAATCACACTTTTATTTAGTATTTATGTTGTCTGATTTGCTACTGGGAGAACGTGGGACCCTTAGTATTGGTATAATTGATTTCTTTGAGGCTGATTTACAATGTTGGTTGATTTTTGTTTTGGATCACACAGCTGGAAGGAGGGGGGGGGGGGGTTCATCCTGTTACATGTCTGTGGGCGCTTACTGCACAACGGAAGCCTTTGCTTTTTTAGTTTCGGCTTTATTATGTTTCTCAAATTATCGTTCTTTGGTTTCGGAAATATTGACCAAATCAAAGTGGCTCATATAGCATTTTGCATTTTTCTTTTTATCATGAAGTAGCAAATGGTTGGTGCACTTTAAAAGTCATTGGAATCAACTACCTCTTGTGTTATTTCTATGCAGGGGTAAGGTTACGTACATCTGACTCCCCCTTACCTCGCTTAGGCTAGAGCCTCTTTGTAGGCATTGGGTAATGATGTTGATGTTAATATTACCAAATTGAATTGTTAATGCTACAAATTGTTATTTCTTTTTTTTTTTTTAACAACCAAAACAAAGTGCGCATGGATCCCGCTTCTGGTAAATTTGTTAGGTCAAGATGTACATAACCTTACCTCTAACCTTTTGGGGTGGAACTATGGGATATTTCGTCTATGATTTAGAGTTCTTCCTTGCATTTGCTGCTTTCTTTTTGTGATACATGATAAATCTACTTCTCAACTCATTCTTCGGTATCTAATACTCTAATATGTATAATGTCCAGTTGTTTCTTTATTTGTCTTAGCTTTTAGCATATTTCAGTGCAGAGTTGGTTTTCCAAGAGAACATTGAATATAATGATCTTACAAAATCTATTGATGGGAGCAAAGAAACAGGAGCTAATGACGCAATTGCCTCACTGGCTGTAGGGAATGGAGACAATAAACATTCCCATGGTACTTTCTTCTCTCTTTTCTGGCCTGGATTGTGCTATCCGTTTGCTGATAGTCTAGTTACTTTCCTTTATTTAGTAAAAATGGCCGTATAATTAAGTATTGAATTTTTTTTTCATTCTTTGGTTTTCAATTTCATATGCTCTTTGTAATGCATGTTATCTCTCATTTCGTGTACTTGCAAACACAATGTTATTTACCTGACTTCAAGCTTAGAGTAAGCAAGCTCTTGCTCAGTACATGCCATCTATGTGGTCAACTTTTGATACGCTAATATGGAACTTGGTACTCCATTTACTAGGCTGGTTGGATCTGATTTAGCAATGATATCAACATTTATTTGGCAATGATATCAACTTATACGTGAACATGAATTTAGATATTGACAAATATGGGAGTATCTCAGTGTCCTAGCTTGGTCCATATTGTAACTAGATAACTAATTCTCTTCATGGTGTTACATGTAATTTGAGCGACACCACTTGATTACTCGTGACCTTTTTTATTTTATTTCTGAAACAATTTTTGTTGGTTATCTAGCACCGAGAATCCATAATTTTCTTTAAAAGGCAAGCTTATCGTAGACCGTGAGAACTTTTGGTATGAATACTGGGTATAGTGAAGAGTGAGAATACTTCTAATCACGTGAGTAATGTGCCATTCCTTGCCCATATTGATACTTAAATCCCTGAGACAGTTTTACAGCAGTGGAGAGGTTTATTGTCGCAAGGATAACAGAGATTATTGATTTCCCATTCTTAACCTCCTGTTATATTTAAGTGTGTTTGGCTAGTTCATTGTATATTACAACTTCATGTCTAAACCACAATTGAATTTCCAATGGTCAAATGATAGTTTAAAATTGTGCGACCTGCACTTCTGCAACATTGTTGGAGGAGCTGGCTATCATATATTCTCTCACCTTTTTTCATTGCCTTCTTGTCATCTCTTTTTTGCGTTAGCTTAGGTAAGCCCTTCTGGCCACCTTGTTCTCCAGTTGGCACGATGGTGCAAACAAAAGGCCATTTCCCTTTGAAGAAGCAAGAGAACCCCTAAGCATTTGAAACATGATCTGTTGTACAATAACCGTAGCCTTCGGTAGAATCTTCCGAGAATAGACTGAAGGTCAGAAATAAAGACTTAATCTGGGTTGATGGTAGAATGCAAGCCAAAATTTAGGAAATAAGTAAAGTTCTTGCCTAGAAAAGTTCCTTTTACTATGATGATCTTTGTAACTTTTTGTAAAATGATTAGGCTTTTTTAGGTAAGTCTAAATAGGTTAATCAAACATATTTGAGAAGATTTGGTTACCTGTTCCATGCAAGTTTATTTAATTTGCAAGTTGCTTTTCTGATTCTATTCATTTAGGATGTGAATCATCAACATGAACACACCATGATATGTGGTTATTGACGTAATGTTTACTCATTGTATAAGACTGAGTTTTGCATTTTCCTATTGGTTTGCCTTCTGTGTGGTTTATTAGATTTCTTCCCCCTAATTTCCATTTGAATTACCACTTCCCTGTTTACCTTCTTTCCTCTTCTTACTCTTATATTTTCACCTCAATCTCTGTCAAAGGGTCAGTTTTAGTACTTTTAATCCATTGTCCTGGTTTAGAAAGTGATAATGTTGTTATCTTCCCAATGTCTTTTGATTTATATAATGCTAATTGAATATGGGGAGCTGAGATTCTGAGACTAAATAATTTTGCCTCTGTGTCTTGAATTTTTAAGTTCTGAAGTCTTCATTCCTTTTCTCGTCACCATATAAATGCTGTGGGACAGGATTTCTTTAGTGATTTTTCTTTTACTCAGGCATGATTGCAGCTCATTTTGACAACAAAAGTTTCAGGCTCTTCAGAGAAAGGTGCTAAAGGGGATCGTGGAGATCCTAACGACCCACGTGTCAGACTTAAACGGGATTGTGTTGGGATTATGGCTGCATTTAGGCTAAAGGATCATTCACGTCGTCTTGTTATAATTGCAAACACACATATTTATTGGTATGCTGGGTTAACTTTCACTTGATAATTATTTTATGGTATTTTCATCTAATGGATTGTCTTCCTTGAACAGCATCTTTCTTGTTAAAAAAAAGACTTTTATTGACATTTACAATTGAATGGATGTCTTCTATTTCAGGGATCCAAATTGGATTGATGTTAAGCTCGCACAAGCAAAATATCTACTGTCTCGTTTAGATCAATTTAAAAATATTGTTGCAGAAAGATTTGAATCCATACCTTCAATTATTGTGACTGGCGACTTCAATTCAACACCTGGAGATCAGGTAGAATATATACTCTTCTCCTCTGCCTAATGACTAATTTTGTTTTAACGTTTATAAATCTTTCTGATATGTTCTCTAGTGATAGACTGATAGCTGTGATCGGTGATAGCAAACTCTCATGTTGCACAGTATGGTAAACAAACTCAAACCAATTATTTCATACTGCTGAGGGCGATATCTATCACATTTCATTCCATCCAGCATTGATTTTAAAATTACATAACTTACGAACAACTGGATCTATTTGAAAATATTCCTGCATTTTGGTATGGAACCCCAAGAAGATCAAGGCAAGGATGTAGGGAGGATAATTCATCAGGGAACATGCCTTTTGTGTTATTCTATCCTAGTATTCTTCACTGGGCAGTGAGGGGTGCACATATTATCTTTTGTCAAACTTCTGTTTTAGGAGAAATGTGATTCTAGGTTCTAAGTCTTGCTTGGTTGGTTGTACTTGTGATTGTGAGGCAAGGGAGCCCAGTAGCTCACTGATGTGTTGGACCAATTCAGTTCCATGGTGCATCGTATTCAAAGCTCTGGAAACGTGTGCCTAAAATAAATTATCAAGATTTTAGTCTGCTAAAAGGCTATAGGATTTTGGTATGAAGATAGATATTTAGTAACTAAACTTAAACATCCTATCTCTGTATTGTTTGTTGAGAAGGACAACGAAACTCAGTGTAGCCTGTTGTGGATTTAGAGTAGATTCCTTCTTGTTGAATGGTTTCTTTGTAATGAAAGGAGAAGTAGCATATTTTCAGAGTAAGCAACATTTTGAAATGAAAGGCTATTCAGGAGACCAGGACATTGATCCTTGCAAGTCCTTTGCTTGCTTGTTCTTGTTTTCGTTTTACCCTACTTATAGGTCTTTTGGCATGTTAAGGTGGAATTGACTGATATCACAGTTTTAAAATATAAATTATACTTTCAGTTGTTTCATTGTCATCCTATAGTATTATGTTTAAAAGGATTTTACGACATAGTTTCTGTAGATATCGAACCTTTTTTTTTTTTTGATGTCAGGCTTTGCAGTCTTCTTTTTCAAGGATTGGTCCTCTCATTTCTTTTCTCCCTGTTTGGGGTGGGGGGTTATCTGTCAAGTTAACATTCGTTCAATTAACAAGAAATTCTGCCGTTTGATCTCCTTGACCGAATAGGTGTACTTCAATGATAGATTTTTTCGGTGTAGGTTACACATATGGTTTTACACTATTGTCCAGTGGTCTTTCGTGCTTCGTCACTTCTGTTTCTGGTTCCTTGTTCTGTTTCGCAATCAATCCCTTTTTCTGATTCATCTTGTAAGGTAGATCCATCAGATAAATATGGTTCAGTTCTTTTGCTGCTTCTTCAATTGACTATATATGTTTAGTTGGACATGCTAGTGTCTGATGGAATCATGGGTCATGGTATCTCTGTATGTATCTTATGACATAAACATATTTCACACCTGCATCCTTTCTGAGTTCCCCCTTGTGATTTTATCTGTAGGTAGAAATTTTGTTTTACTTCTATATGGGCGTTGTTTAAAACGTCAACTCAGACAGTTTTCTGCAGATAAGGATCCTTAGAAACCTTATCAGATATCAAAAGGGTTCATAAAAAACCCTCTCCGCTTCTTTAATAATGAAGTAGCAGATGGTTTTTCCACTTCAGCTTAGGGGTCAATTATATATAGCTTATAATATCTAAGGTTGCCTACACCCGAATCCCCTCCCACCTCGGCCCTTACCCTGCTCGTAATAGGGCCTCTTTGGAGGAACCGAGGTAACGTTGTTGTTGGTATTTGAAATTCTGTGTAGGTCTAGTGTGTGTGAGAGTGTGTCTATGCCCCTTGGTCAGAAGTTTGGGAGCTTTCGTCTTGAACATGGGAACATTTATTGGAGGTGCCTTTGTTTGGTTGTTTAAATTTCAGTAGTATAGTAGCACTCCGTGCCAGTTGCTTTCTTTTCATCTGTTGTCAATAAAGTGTTTTTGTCGGATATCCCATGGGTTTCCAAGCTTAATACAATTTGATACTCCCTCCTTCCCACAGTTATCTTCCCATTTCTTTTTTGAAACTAACATTCCAAAACTTTGACCGTAGTTATACTAAAATGTGTAAAGAATTATAATGTGAAATTCAAATACTTGTATTTGTTATCACTTGTATTTTCTTAATATTATTTTTTTATCAAAAAAAAATTAATATACAAATAGAAAAAAGTAATGGTCAAAGTGTTGTCTTGGAGACCGGGCTAAAAGAAATAGGAAGCTTATTGTGGGAAGGAGGGAGTACCTTCTTTTCTAGCCCATATCTGTCTGGAGAGTAGATTGTCTTCCTTTCTCATTGTGCTTCTTTTGGACTCATCTGGAAATAAAACTATCACTGTTGGATTTTTCAAGTTAGTTAGCCCTTTGTTGGTGTCTTGTTGATTGGTTCAAGCCATTTTCTATAGTCTGTGTGAGGGTTATTACTAATCTAATTTTGGCTGTGTAAGGTTGGTCATCCACAATCCAAGGCACTGACTCCTGAAGACCCATACTACTCAGACAGTTATACTCGCTTCAATGGGACTCAGCTCATTGTATAGCTGGGCAAAAGTCATGCCCATAGTCAACGTCATTTTGCTAGGTGGATGATCTTTAATAGGCCACTTCGTGTTCTTTTTCTATTTTCATTTTCAAGGTTTTTGATGGGTTTCAACAATAAAGCTTAACTTCAACCTTGTACAAAATCTAGGTTGAATGTGACATAGCAAAATGGTAAATTTGATGATAAGCTTAAGCCCTTTTTATCTCAGCAAGTTTCAAAAGAATTTAACCACAAAATTTGCTGTAAGCTCTGGTACCCGAAACAAGTTTGGGACGGTATTCGCCACCCTTAGTGTGCAGACGTTAGGACTTAGGGGTGGTTTAGCAAAACAAATTCGGAATTCTGAAATTGATTCCTCAATTTTAAATGAAATTCTATTGGTGGTGGTGGTGGTGGGTTGGTTAGCAAATCTTGTAACACTGCTTACTAGTCCTTGTTTCTGTTGATGGTACCATTACATATTTGAGCCTCTTCTACGTGTTTCCATTTTATTTGGTAGACGCCTCTCCCTCAGTGGTAGTGTACAACTGTGTAGGCATGGTGCTTACTTGCACAATGCTCTTTCTATACCTTCAACACACTTTTGACATGAGCACTGATGCAACAGCATTTTCTGATGGCATTGTTGATTGGTGGAATGCATACCTCAAACATCTTTTTTTTTTCAGGTGTATAACTATTTAATTTCAGGCAGCTCTTCATCAGGCTCTACAGTTGAATGTGCTGATGATCTGCCCATCCCTTTGTGTAGCGTTTATGGGTGCACAAGAGGAGAACCATTGTTCACCAATTGCACCCCTGGTTTCACCGGTACTCTGGATTATATTTTCTTTTCGCCCTCTGGGTGCATTAAACCTGTGAGCTTCCTAGAACTGCCTGATGCAGATACCGCCTCTGTTGCTGGCGGTTTGCCAAATTACCAGCATCCAAGTGATCACCTGCCCATTGGTGCAGAATTTGAAGTCATTGAACAGTAGCAGTGCCCGTTCTCTTCTAATTTATCCATTTCTTTCCCGACATGTCAGCAATTTTGTACTCCGTAACTTGATTATGACACGATGGCGTAGAAAATTTCCTTAATCGTAAGTCAGTTGCATATGATAGGAGGATGATGTTCGCTTGTATCCCCCCTGACAAGAGGATGCGTTGTCAGAGGGATTAGTTTGACGACAAAGCCGACATGAATGTTACAAATTTCATAGAGTGAATTTCTCCAAGAAAAGTGGTGGAATGGGCAATACTGTTATTTTGAGTTATTTATCAAAGATCATTAACTTTCATTCCAAAACATCTTGTGTTTGATGAGATGCTCAATCACATGTCTAATACCTCCAACAGTTCAAGCAACGAGTTTGTTTCTTAATTGAATTGATTCTTATAATTTTGTTGATTTATTTGTTGTTTGGATGGCTTTCTCCGAACATGAGACTTGCAGGCTTCCATAGTTTGAGCGTCAAAACAATAAGAAAACTTGACAAATTCTCAAGGTACTTTGTTTATGCATAATTTACTAAAATTAAAAATGTCAGACTGTTGATTACAACAAAGGTTTGAACATTTTCGTGATTGCCTTTTCCTTGTTATTAACGTCACAAAACCAACCTTTATTTGGTCGTTTTTTTATGTTTATGACGTGTTTATGCTCAATATGACAACAATATGAGAACAATTGTCCTTATTGGCAATTTAGTTCATAACATGTTAAGCGCTTAAAATGAACATGAAACATATTAAAGTTTAAGCATTTAGCATGGACATGCGCGTTACTGACTAAACCCATGGTATGTGCTACTTTTAACATATTTTTTCTTATATGATCACCTAAGATCACCATTCTAAATATGTCAAACACATAAAGACAGTAAAAACCAATAAATAAGGATCGACCTGGATCAACCAAGAAGGAAAACGCATCAAGGTAATTAACACTACAGTAGGTCTCATGGGGTCCTTCTAAAAGGATTTATTTACTTATGCTTCTTTTATCGTTTGTATGTGTTTATAATTGTAAACTTCTTACATGTTCAAAGTTACCACCTATAGGCTTTACTTGCAATAATCTTTACTTGGAATAAAACTAATTTTCTAAATACATTTAGGGTGATTCAACGACCAACTATGTTTCATGCACATGATTTATTTGAATAACATATTTTATCAATGACTATAAGTAAAGAAAATACACTAGTAGGAATGCCTTCTAGGCTTCTTGTAAACTTTACTTTTAAATCCAAATCAACGGTGGCGCCCATGCCCATGTTTTACCTTGGCTTGCTCGGCCTATTCTGCTACTTGTTCCGAGTCCAGTTTTGCAATTTGGGAAGTCATTCATTGACTATTCATATGGGTGATATATTTTTTGTCTTTGCTCGTGTTGATATTGATGAAGTGATTAGGCTTAGACCCTTGGTGTCTTGAGAGACTAGTAAATATGATTGGGACTCGGGAGCAAAACTGTCATTTTAGACTATAAAGTTCGTCGTATATTAGCTTTTTGATTGATTAGAGCTAATATGTTATTTTATGTACCATTACTGCTATTTTGGTAGGTATTTATCATCATAAAGCTAAATATGTAGTGGCAAAGGCGTCTATAGATACTAATTGTTGTACAAAAACACGATGATTAAGTTATGGGATATGAGCATAAAAATAACAAGAAAGACAAAAGACAAATTTTTTTTTGAATGGTTCACTACTATATCAATGAGATAGCTAAATCCAACAGAGGACCCGGATTTTACTACATAAGGAGAATTTTGAGATAATTATAACCTAGACTTTCCTCGCGGAATTTCTCTTACAATATGCAAGAAACCTGGGGCATTTATATATTAAACTCTCTAATGAAATGACCAAATACAATAAGGCAGCTAACATTATAAAAAATATATAATATATATTCCTTATTTCACTAGAAAACGTATAAGCCAACAAGACTTCCAAAATACAGACAACGTTTGGTCTCGACAAGTTTGCGACGCGATTTGAGAACAAGCTCACGAATCGAGCCCTAGAGTCGCGACTCATGCCAAATCCACACTACTAGCGCCTTCTTCTCAACTCCAAAAGACATTGTCTCATGAAACTTGTGACTCACGAATTCGATGACTGACTCGACGCATCAAGTCTTATTGGCTATCAATCTCTACTCTCAATGATCCCCGAAACAAATCGTTCAAGACACTTATCAACAACTATCAATATGTATAAACTCACCCCTAAGACGAATTAGGAACTTCAAGAAAGCAAAAGCATCCCCTTTAGGTTGAGCCACCCAAACATAATATGCTTTCAAGTAATATCTACTAATCCATTAACTCCAAATATATGATCCTATAAAATGAATTTAATTTAAATTAGCTTGATTAAATTTTATTATCTTAATTAGTAACTAAATTAAAAAATTTATAATCGATAGGATATACTTTCTTAGGGTAAAATCAAACATACTGTTTACTACATATACACTAGGATACAAAATATAATCTTTCTAGATTACAATCCTATAAGTATATGTTACTATCTATAGGATTCTTATTTAGGATATGTATCATATGCTTCCTTCTTAAAAGATTATAGACAATGGATAGTATATGATTATAAAGAGGATAAAACACTATATAATACATTAGTTATGTATAATACTTTATAATTCCATTCTCTTACATCAATCGTATCTTGACATATTCTATAAACCCAAAATAATGGCCTTAAGAATTATCAACCTTTGTGTTTTTGTAAATCTTATACTTACGTCTATAACAATGACAGGGGAATCAAGAATGATGGGTGATATTGGCAAGACTAGCGTCGTGTCATCCACAAACCTTGATGTAGGAAGTAAGGTGGATGTCAACCTATTAGTTCCTTATACATATATTCAACGAGGAAATTTCATAATCCCGCTACATTCAGGGCCTAGTTGTAGAGGAGAAGAAGGTGACCCTGAATGCCACCCACCTAGTACAAATTGATCCTATGATTGGAGGCAACAGTGAGCATTGATTTAATATTAAGTGAAGGTTCAAGGACCTAATGTCAAAGTTAGTATTGTAATTGGGCTAAAATATAATTTTTATGCTTTACCTAAGATGCCCTTTGACAATCTTGGGGCATATCTAGTATTATTGTTTGTCTCAGTTTCGATAAAATGAAAATTTAAGATCAAACTAGTTTTGCTCGTATGGAATATGAAATTTGATCAATAAAGTGTCCATCAATTTTTCTTGGTTTTTAGAAACCTTAGTTCAATTTTTACAATGATTAATGGGGAGATTGTGCTATACGTACCCCAGCTTATTGTTAAGTCTCCAAATCAATACATACTACTTCCTCCGTTCCAGTTTAAACTTCATACTTATTTTACCAGTTTTGACTACGCATATTGGGAGCTACACCTAGAGCAAATAAAATACCGATTTGATGTAAATTCAAAAGGGATTGGTACATTGTTATGTAGTGAAAACTGACAAAAAAGGTATGAAGTTTAAACTGGAACGGAGGAAGTATAATATACTCTCTCCCATTCTTAAAATCCTTCCTAATGTTTATGTTTTGGAATCTTGTACACTTCTTACTGTGACGTATCGAATATCCACTGATAAGTCATTTATTTGTTTGACTCTTTTCAATATACTCCGTAGTTGGCTAAAAGTAATAATGTTTCCAGATTATTCTCATCAAATAAGTATGCTTATATTTTAAAACCATCACCACATCATAATACTCCACAACATTACTTATAACTTTGTTTCACATTTAAGTTCAACATGATCAATTGTGAATCACAAATATGGCATATCACAATCAAATAAGACTAAGACTTAAATGAGACAGTCTCACTAGTATTTTTAATAAGATGACCAATGAAAATACCAAGTCACCCCTCACTTAAGTACCAAAAAAAACCAAACTGTCCTTTCATCTAAAACCCTTATTCCCCACTTCCCAACACGTTGTTGTCGCGGCCATTGACCACCATATGTCGCACGCTAGCTCACACAACCAACAATATTTTCCTACGTCACCTTTACCCAGTCGGATTTTCAAAGTAGATTCCAAATCGGCCTTCGTTTAGCAAGAAAACGCTTTGTTTGGGTAACATCGAAGTTTTTCGCTTCACACGTACACGCCCTTCAATTCGACCTTCATTTCCACCACGATTGATGCAGGTGATATACCATAGGCGCGTTTGCTCCTTAGTAATGGTCGGGCCCATGTAAAGAGCACATAGCCGCCCATACCAGAGGTTTGGCGAATAAGAAAGAGGGGGGCATCGACACTTGTTGCTAGGTTTTGGTTAGTACCGCCCATACCAGAGGTTTGGCGAATAAGAAAGAGGGGGGCATCGACACTTGTTGCTAGGTTTTGGTTAGTAATATCTACATAGTGGATCATAGAGATACATATGAGATGACTAATTAAGGACACTCAATTCCTCATAATGTAACTTGATTTTTGTCTTTTTCGCAGTGGTTAGACAATAATCCCTATGTCGCATTAGTTTTCCTCCAGTTCATTATGGACCATAGACTAAGAAAGTTGGTAGTGTTTTCTCCCAAATGAGTCCATACCTTTGTGGATGGTGCACCCAAATCTAAAAATTACAGGCATTTTACTTATTTAATAAAACAAAAATGTGGCCAAAAATATAAATGAGTTAAAATGGATGGGACGCCCCAAAATGAAAAATGGGGGAAATTAATGAGACAAAGGGAATATTTTGTATCAAGACACTCATACTATTGAGAAAACCCATCTAGATAAGAATCAACTCCTTTAAATATTTTTTTTCATTTAGAAGTAAGATGGTTGAAGGTGCTAATTACTTGGATAGTGAGAGTTTGGAAATATATATTTAGCACAAATGTGAGATAAATTGGAAAAGTAGAGAGTTGCGAAATTGGTTATAAATGGGCTTTAGATTTAGTATTTTGAGCTAAGGATTAAGTAACTAGAATCTTGATACCCAAATGAAAAATACAGGGCATGTTTTGTGATTTGGCATTGAAAATAAATGGGGAGCCATGGGCTGATATGAAAAACGAGTGAAGGGCGAGGAGAACATTGTAACGGATTAACTTATAGGAACAATGAAAAAATATGTGTGCTCAGTTCTTGACTTTTATAATTAACTCGATACGAGGGATTTTTATTCCAAAAAAAGAAGAATTCGTGTAAAATAGGGCATTTTACTTTTACCAAAATTAAAATATGTAGAATTTTCGGAAAATAAAATATGTTAAAATTAAAACGTAAAATATTATTGATAAATGAGGGATTACATACCAAATTTGAAAAGGGCATAGAATAGAGACAGAAAGACCATGGTACTGCACTATAGTAGTAATTCAACGCGCTGAATTAAGTAACACATTGATTGAGTCAGTATCAGGAGAAGAGAAGGTGGCGGTGCGTAGAATTCTCACCGAGAGCACCTAATTTAGTGAGTGTGTCGGCTCAGACGCGTTTAATGCACAAGCTAGTGTGGGGGAGATCTATTTAGTACTGAGTACACTGACATGCTGACAATATCTGTGTACTAGCTACCTTCGTGTCATGTGCCCGAAGTCCCGAACCCACTGGCGGCCTTCATCCTTTGATTTGTTTGTCCCTTGGCTCGTGGCTCGTGCTAACCATATTTCCGTGGTACAATGTCACTTAAACGCATTGGTTGATAGTAATTGAAAATCTAGCTTCCATCTTTCCGATTTATTCATGTACTCATGATAACATTAACTAAGATTTCTATAATAATTTGCATTACCATAGTGCCATTCACATTGACTGGTAAGGTAATTATAGTACTCCGTAGTTGATACTCGATAGATTCTCACCTTAAATTTCTTGTATCTTTAGTGTTTTTTTTGTATTTTTAATGAGAAAGTACAAGAAAAATGACAAAAGATACAAGAAATCTAGGCGGGAGTATTTTGAAATTAATGTGCATTTTAGTGTTTTTAACAATATTTTCCTCCAACATTATCTATTTTAAGGTAGGCATTACTATCGTAACAACAAAGCTAGAAAACATAGAAATAAAGCGAATGTCTTCACTTAATAAAGACATTAACTAGTTAGATTTTTTCAATTATATAAAGAAGTAATCATTTTAAATTAAAAAGTAACTATATTAAGATTGTTAGTTTCTAACTTATGCTTCCATATTAGAACTTTCTTAAGAGGAAAAGTGTTCAATAATTACATCTTACTTCGGTATACATGAAATTTACAAGCTAAACATATTGTATTTTTGATATATCCTACAAGCAAAAACTAAAAAAAAAAAAAAATTATGCTCCTTTCGTTGTCACACAACCCTAATTTAAGTTGCATATACACGTCAGTCTACATAGAATGCCAAACACAATCTCATTATTACTTGCACTCGATGACCTAATGTTTCTTTCCCTTTAATCTTTTGGAAAAGCCATAAATGCAACAGCAAAAAGCATTAATTCGACCCACTAAACTTGAACAAGAATCACAAATGACTTGCAACTGGTCCAGTAAAGCATATGCTGTTTCATTTTTGCCTTTGATCAAATTACCACGTGGCGTTGTGGTGGAAGGAGAATCAAGTACCAAAAGAAAAGGGCGATTCTTATTAGATATTGGTGCTTTACTTCAGCCTTTTGTTTCTCCTCGTGAACCATGTCCCAAAATGCGCGGTCTGAGATTAGTACGTGTGCATACGGTTTGAGACTTTGAGAGTATCACATTCAGCTCCTACTACTACTGTAGCCAACTCAACTAAGTTATTGTTAGCTAACTCAACTAAGTTATCGTTCTTTCATTGTTTACTTGTATTATCTATTAAAGCCTTAAAGGTATCATAATTTTATCCACATAGCAAAAAGTCAATCATAATCCAAAATATTAGTATACTCGTAACATATTGAACATTAACATTTATTGAGTTGACTACTCAAACACTTTACATTTACCGAACAATTCATCATCTATAACAAACTAACAAGTATAAACGTGTACTCTTTTACATTTTTACATAAAGAAAGTTTTCTGCAATCTAGAGAAAAAGAAATTCTCGGTTTGATTGTGCACACTTCCTAAGAGTTATATTACGTGAAAATAAATACAGTAATTTATTTGCTCTACAAAGAATTAAGCTAAGGATCGGAGCTATAAAGATTGATGTAAATAGAATTTGAGCCTAAATAATATATGCAACTTCTAATAATTTTATAAGCTAAAATAATTTTATAAGCTAAAATAAATAGCCTATGCGAAAACTGAAGATTGTAATGGTGGTAATTCGTATGTAATAGGATGTACAACATTTTCTTGAAGGTCCCCATTTTTATGTCTTCCCTTGGTAAGCTACTAGTCGATCCTCATAAAAATATGGAAAATATAATTTATTGTCGAAGTAAAAGCAGAAAGGACATAGTTTTCTGGCAAAATTAAAATCAGAGTTACTTAGTGGTTTTTCTTCAACAGTCAGAGAACCATTTTATACAATTAGTAGTATTAACTTTTTTGTGCGTATGAGTTCTAAGGCATATGTACTCTAGTCTCTAGAATTATTTGATGTAAAACATAAGCATGGGTTTGGCTTCTTTGATACGGATTAGAATACAACATAAGTTTAGAAATATTATTACAGTAGCTCTAATCCTTATCTTAGCTAAAAACCAATATGTACTTTAATGAATAGAAAAGAACTTTTATTTTCCTTCTTGTCTTCCCAGGCAGCTTCCTGTTTAAAACAGCAACTATAAATTCCAGTAGCATTGTTCTTTCATTAAGCTGCAAAAGCAACAAGAATATTACTCTTCACCCCTGTTTTCTTCTCTGTGACTGTGCTGAATATAATTAAGAAATCACCCATTTCAGGTACTTTTGCTTCTATGATCATAATTTTAGCTAGTTTGATCAAGAATGCTAGCTAACTAAAGCTAGCTAGCATTTACTGGATTGGATATAATTGTACAAATACAAGATATGGAATGATTGTTTAATAGTAAACATTAGAGAGAAAGCTATATTTTCCTCAAAGTAGATTTTGCATCACTGTTATACACATTTGCTAAAAGTAAAGGTCTGCTTCTCCTCCAAGTGTGAGCTCATGTTTTCATTTTGTTTGGTTGTTTTGTTGATCTTAGCTTGATTGGTTTATTACTTTTCTTGAGAAACAGGATGGGCTATTCAAAATGTTTCAAGTTTGTAGTTTGCATTCTGATGCTACTGAAAGTGAATGCCTTTCAAGTTCCTATAACTTTTGTCCAGGATGCAGTAGCTAAGGGAGGTGGTGAGTAAACATCTCTTATTGATGCTAGCTAATGGTCCTTGATTTTTGTTATTTGATTGAAATATAAAGTTTATAGTTGAGTGAATCTCATTACAATGCAGTCTGCTTGGATGGAAGTCCACCAGCTTACCATTTTGACAAGGGTTTTGGAGCTGGTGTTAATAACTGGTTGATTCATATGGAGGTTTGTGCATTTTTTTTATCACAACAAATCACTATATCTCAATGCTTCTTATTAGACATTGTGGTATTACAGAGTCATATGCATGTATTCTACTCTTTGCTATCATGAGGAGGCTGTTTCCAACTTTCTAGTATATTGGACTGCCTAGCTACATCTGTTAAAACAAATATGGAGTACACACGAATGAAATTTACTTTAATCCAAGACAATAATCTATACGTAAGTTTGATTTTGGTTTGGCCAGGGAGGAGCATGGTGCAATAACGCAACCACTTGCTTTGAGCGTACAAAGGACCGCTTAGGTTCATCCAAGCTAATGACCAAAAGCTACACTTTCTCTGGGATATTAGCCAACCAGGCAAAGTACAATCCTGGTACTAATAACATCTTCACTTCTTATTAGTAGTAAGCTAATTGTACAACTTAAATGTCGGTGGTGCTAATTATATGAGACGAACTGAAATTGCTAGATTTCTACAACTGGAATCGGGTTAAGATTCGATACTGTGATGGATCA
Source organism: Corrigiola litoralis (assembly GCA_901111285.1). Classification (NCBI taxonomy): domain Eukaryota; kingdom Viridiplantae; phylum Streptophyta; class Magnoliopsida; order Caryophyllales; family Caryophyllaceae; genus Corrigiola; species Corrigiola litoralis. The sequence goes on from CAAKMY010043136.1 coordinate 22,618, forward strand.
TCATACACCGGAGATGTTGAAGCAGTCAATCCAGTATGTTACCTCTAAAATGCCAATGATAATTGTGTAAGCTTACTCGTGAAGTTGAATTATGACAAAGGTTAATGCAATATCTATTCTGGATCTGAGCAGAAGGCCAAGGTTTTCTACAGAGGAGCCAGACTTTGGAGAGCAATCATGGACGACTTATTAGCTAAAGGGATGAAGAACGCTCAACAGGTGTGATCATATTATGAAATTTGGCTTCACCAAATGTAGCACTATCATTTATAATAACAAAGAAAAAATATTTGCAATCTGCAGGCGATTCTTGGCGGATGCTCAGCTGGTGGTCTGGGTGCTATTCTGCAATGTGATCACTTCCAAGCTTTGCTACCTTCTGCAGCCAAAGTGAAATGCCTTTCTGACGCGGGCTTCTTCATTAATGCGTAGGATATTGAGCTTCCTCATATAAGCCTTGTTTTAGTACGTAAATGCATACTTAAATTTAATTGTATTCTGATTTGTTATGACAGTAAAGATGTCTCGGGCGCAGCACATATTCAAGAAGTGTTTGCTCAAGTTGTTGCTACACATGTATGTACTCTGCACTATCTCTGTTATATATGGCTTTACCATATATGGTTTGAGTTTTTGATCATTTAATTTATGATTTCCTTTCTTTTTTTAACAAAGTCCTTGATATGTCTATCTTAGGGATCAACCAAAAATCTACCTGCATCCTGCACCTCAAAGTTCAGTCCTGAACTGGTAAGTCACAGATCTTTTTTCTTGGTAGTTAAGTATTACTATCAGAACTTCAAGTGTTGCTGATAAAGCTATGAAATACAAAACTTGCAGTGTTTTTTTCCACAATATGCCGCAAGGAGTATCCAGACACCTTTGTTTCTTCTAAATGCAGCCTATGACTCATATCAGGTTTGAACCATATACTCTTCTTAGTGCTCGCTTCTAATTATGCTAGCTTTTTGAGGCGATAATTTATTATATATTTGATGGACAAATATGAATCTCTGAAGAAGGAAAAGGGAATGAGGTAAATGCTGGCTGCTTGTATGACTTCCTAAGGGAGTCTCTTACAGACTATAAGCCATGTTGTGAATGCATTTGTTCACTCATTATAGTTCTATTACGTACTAAAATTGTGAACCTTATGCGGAGCTTCATAAAGAAGTTGGCTAGAAGAAATAACATATGGTTTTGCCTTACGAAGAAAGGACTCATTTGTACTCCATGAACTTTGTCGCATGCATGTTATGATCTTCTATTGCGAAGTGAATGGTACCAAACAAAGCAGCTCATCAGCTATGTTCGAAAAATAGTGTCTGGGTTTAAGCAATTAAGCACAAAAAGAATATAGATTAAAGAATTAAGATATAATAGACGTTAATGTATGAGTGACGTGGAAGGTTAATCTAACCATTTCAGATATTCAGAATTTTGTAGGAAGATAAATGAAATTACTTTTCATCATAGAAACATGATTAAGAGCTCCTGTATTGCTGTATGTTTACCTACGCGTTGGCTTTATTACTCACTATTGGCTTCAATGGTGCAGGTAAAGAATATTTTGGCACCAGGTGTTGCTGATCGTCATGGGACATGGCGCGATTGCAAAACAGACATACTTAAGTGTACTAACAATCAGCTCCAAACAATGCATGGTTGGTCTCTTTTTTTTTTTTTTTTTTTCTTTTACCTCTCTTTTGCATCTTTGGGTAACTGATCCTCTATAGGATCTGCCTGCTGTCAGTCAGACTGTACATATACAAGGCGATCTTACTTGTTAATATGTTATCCTTGTATAGTAATAGCCACTTCTACAAACACATATTTCAGGTTTCAGGACCGAGTTCTTAGCTGCATTGTCATCTCTAGGAAACTCACCATCTAGAGGGTTGTTCATTAACTCTTGTTATTGCCACTGCCAATCTGGAACCCAGGAGACATGGCTGAGGGGTGACTCTCCAGTCTTAGATAATACGGTAAGTGGAAATTTCATATCCTTTTGGTACATTATTTTTCTTTCTTGTTCGATCCATGACTTGGTATCAATTTCACCCCCTTATGAATAACTTGTGTTCTGCAGAAAATTTCAAAAGCAGTAGGAGACTGGTTCTATGACCGGAAATCCTTTCAGAAGATCGATTGTCCTTACCCTTGTGATAAAACTTGTCACAATCGGGTGTTCGACTAATACAAATACCTTCTCTTCTTTGGCATTCACCTCCAACGGTTTAGAAGTTTATGAAGATACGTCCATCATCAAGTCTATGAATAAGCTATACCCTCCTGATTTTTATGCATTGTCCGTTGTCTATTATTTGGTTCTTCAGCCAATAAAGAGTAATGAATGGACTTCGTAGTTAAACTTAGTTATCAACCATATGATTAGTTTGTGGATTATACGGAAGTTGAGATATGAACAGTCCATACGTATTACCGTTTTTTAAGGTGTTCTTGAAACCATATTGTATGCTGCGCATCAGTGCTTGTGTTGTTAAGCAACTAATGTTTGATGTCTAAGAGACTAAAATTTACATCAATTATAGTATTTGATAAAGTGTAGATTTTAACTATCTTTAACTGTGAAATTCACGGGTAGATTACTAGTAATAGGTACTACTAAACCAACCATTTGTTGAAGCTTATATCAGTATAAGTTTAGGAATATCTTGAGCAATTAATTCTTCAGTAAAACAACCACGACCTCCCAACGTTATAGAAGTTTGAGAAGCTCCAGGATTATATGTCACGTTGCGGTAGAGTCGTTGAGGTCTTACTTTAATGTTGGTGGTTTAGTAAGAAAGCTATTCTTGAAAACAACATTTCTCTACAAAACAACAGAGTCGTCCCAAACATGAAATATAAAGGTCGAAGTGTGGTGACCAATAAGAGGCGATACTTTTAATTGGTTATGAAGTCACCTTTCAAAATTAAAGGGCAACGCATTCAAATCTCAAAAACTCGCTTAAATTAACATGAACCCAACTTATACGACAAGTTTATTACGTCTCACATTGAACCTCTCCTTTTCCATCAATTTAATAATCTTTACGTCTCATTATAAACCTAAAAAATCGATAAAGATGAACAATTAAACAATACCATGAGGGATCTATATCTTGGTGAGTTACTGCAATTCTACTAATCGGCAGTACCAAGAGGTTTGACGTAATATTAGATCGACGAATTCAGGTTCTACACTTGCGTAATCTGTTTTACTGGTTTGGAAGAAGAGTAAAAAAAAAAAAAAAAAAAAACACCAGAGTACTTGGATCAACTAATAAAGGGTTGTACGAACTTAATAAGAGGTCTCAAGTTCGAGACCCGTAAATTAAATTAGTTTTGAAAAAATAATTTCAAAAAATAAAATGTTTTCATAAAAATTGAGCTTTTATAAGTCGTAAAGAATAGAGCCTTGAAACTCCCAAATGAAGGTAGAGACGAAGGCCAATTCTCTTCAGTAGAAACTCGCAAAACTGTACTGAACTGAATTGGAAGGAACTAAAGAGAACTGAAAAGAACTGGAGAAAACTAGAAGGAACTGAAGAGAATTGGAAGGAATTGGAGAGTGGAAAGAACTAAAGGAAATGAAGAGGAGTGGAAAGAACTGAAAGGAACTAAATTGAGTTGAAAAAATAGAAGGAATTAACTGGAAGGAAGTGAAGAAAATTGATATGAAACTGAAGACATCTGGCAGGAGCTGAAATGAACTGGAGAAAACTAAAAGAAATTGGAGAAATTGGAAGGAACTGAAACTCACTAGAATTCATGTGAAAAGAACATGGCCCAACACCCAGGAACACCTTTCCACAATCTAATTCTCAAAACTAGTATACCTCATTTTCATTGCGGGAAAGATTGATTTATCCGTACTGTCAATTGACCAGCATGTGGCTTATGCTGTTATACATGGCATCCATTTCATGACAAGAAAAGTTGCGTTGTTAATAATTTAATATCATCCAGGAATGACACGAAACGGCTCCAACTTATGCCATTAGTCACCCGTATCAATTATGTTCACATAGGAAGTCAAATTATACTACTTCGAAACGAAGAAATAAACGAAAGAAAAAGTGGTCTCCTTTGAAATATTATTTTGGCGAGTCCTTCAGGCTTTAGCTTCTTCTCTACTTTCTGTATGTGAATACTGGCATCATTGGATCTGGACTTTAAAGCGTGTAGCCACTTAAGAATAAAACTAGTTTAAGTAATTGGAGCTATCTTATCTCAACGGTTCGATTCTTACCTGCGACTTAGTGCGCTCCTTTCAGACCAAAAAAAAAAACGTGTGACCACTTGATTAAAAATAAGTTCACTATGTTTTTTTTTTTTTTGATAAGAGATCGCTACCTAAAATATAAAATAGTTAAGGTAAATGACACCAAGAAAATTAATTGTATACGGGAACTTGGATCTCATACATACTAGTTTTTCATCATGCAGTTTAGTTCGAGGGAAGCACAAAATTCTATTATTTAGAAACACAATTTATTGAGAGAGACATTCTAATTTTGACTATATAAAATTAAGTCTAGCCATATATTGTGTTAAAGTTAATACGTTTTTTTTATTAAAGCTGTAACAAAACGGAGTACATCGAATCAAAAGAGCATTTCAAAACTAAAATCAGACAATTCCATACAAGACTTTCTTATTAAAAAATCGCCTATATATGAATTAAATAACATTTAGTATTTCATTCCAGGTGATAAAAGGAGGACGTAGCAATCAAGTTTTTATACTCTCTATGTTCTCAATCAAGGATTACATTTGACATTTTGCAGTCTCCAATATAACATTTTGACCACTACTTTTTGTATTTATATATTAAATAATTTTACAAAAAATTAAATTATATAAAATATACATTAAAAACAAATACAACTATTTTAATTTCACAATATATTCTTTTATATTTTATGAGGAATTTAAGGTCAAAATTTCTAAAGTTTAACCATAAAATATCAAATATAAACCTTGATTTGAAACAAAGGGAGTATTATTGTATGGAAGTCATTGCCCCTATTTTGAACCCTTGAATCCTTTTTCCTCCTTAATTTCTTGACGGTAAGATATATAAATCTTGACATTATAGCAACATGTCCCACTGCTGTCTTCTTAGCTAAAAACCAGTAGCTGCTTCAACTCGAGAAGAACATGTTTAGTGTCCTAGGCAGCTTCCTACTTGGTTGGCCATACAGCATACCTTCGCCGGGCCAATAATGCAGGTTGTTTAACTTTTGTCATTTTTTAAAATATCGCGGGGATTTGTAGGCTTTTTCTAAAAAAAGGTATGGTAAAAAGTTTACTTGTTGAGGCCGGTTAAACCCAAGTGTAAGAGGGATTCGATCAGCTCTTTAACCGACTGAGACAACTTTTATATGCACCATAACTTAACCCGTTAATACTCTCTAAACTTATTGTATGTGTTAAAATCGTAAAAACATAATATTATGATTGTACTTATAAGTTGCAATATTCTTGGATGTGTCTTTACTTGGAATTGTTTGGTTATAGCACATATTGCATTTTTATAGGCGGGCACACAGTTTTATCCTAAATGTGCATGTTTTTTGGTTGAGTAAAGGAGTTTTGAGTTTTATACTCCTCCATTACATAATGATAATAAAATCGATGAAATCTAAAGTTTATTGAGAAAATGAATATAATGAGTAATTAAAGGTGAAAGTTTAATATAAAAAAATTTAAACAATAGATATTAATGACATGAAAAGTTATAAAATCATTAGATTTTGGGTGGCTGGTAGGAACAACAATTCCAAAGAAAAAGGGGAACAATTGGAAAATCAAGAAAGTAAAAGAGTGTGATTGGCTAGAATATAATGTTACAATAAGACTTCCATTCATTTATTTTACCTAGAAATTAAAGAGAAATTATGAAATATAAAAAAAATTTGCCAAATTAGGAGAGATTACACAATTATGAAAAAATATATTTCAAAAAAAAAATGAAAAAATAAGTAGAATTACAAAAAATGTAATAATAAGCAAAATTCACCTCAGTTGTATTTGTTATGAGATTTCCGAAAATTAGCAAAAATTCTTGTACACTGATAGAAGTCTAGTAAAATCAGTATAGTTCCATAAATATAAAAACAAGTTCAGCAAAACCAATAAAGATTTCGAAAAGCTAAGATAAAACAAGTAAAACTAAGATTCAAATTAATGTTGTGGTCTTTGAGTGTGTTTGGTAAGACATTTCAGTCACCTTATTTGACTAGGTTGTCTAGTTTGACCAAAATTTCAGGTAGCTTAAATTTTAAGGTTGTTTGGTAACGCTACCTGAAATAGATTTCAGTCACCTGAAATAATAAGCTACATGATGTACCTGATCCAAAAATTCCAGTCACCTTAAATTTTCAGTCACCTTTTCAGTTTTCAGGTACCTTTTCAGTTTCCATTCACCTTTTCAATTAGTTTTACCAAACATAGCCATTCTGTGAACTATTACAGAATATGAGATCATGAGATATCGAGTGAGATCATGTGATATGGAAATAATCATGATTAGTTAATTATTAATGGAAACAAGATAAGATTATTATCTTGAAAATATTAGGTTAGTGAGCAATAGTTTTTTATTGATAAATTCATACATATACATACAATTACGCGTTTTAGAATGGTGAAAAATATTAAATCAAATCAGAAAGAATAGCTTAATGATAAATAATGAATACTCCAAGACAAGTCAAGGCCATAATTTTGGAAACTGATTTTTACACTCCCTATTTTTATTTTTACACTCCCACTCACCCCTTCCATGTGAGAGCATAGATTTCTGTGCAGATTCCTGTGCAGGAATCTACTCCTCACACATAAAAAGTGTAAAAATCAAATGGAGGAGTGTAAATATCATTGCCCCCATAATTTTGACCCAGAAACCTTCAAATTATTCTAAGACAAGTCTGGTTCCTGTCTTCACATGCAGCTAATAACCAATAGCTACTTCAACTTAAGACAACAATAATTTGGGCAGCTTCCCACTTGGTACAGTAATACTACTACACAATTCGGTGGCTCTCTCTTTATTGAGCTAGAGACGCAAAGGAAATCTCACCCTGCAGCTGCACACACTTCTGTTATTGTAGCTGCATGTGTAACAGGATATCCCATTACAGGCAATTCTTCTGGTCTTAGACTCATCACTTCAACTTGTTATCTTATACTTGTGCAATTTTGAGGTACTATAATTTATGTATGATACTAGCTAAGTCTGATGGATAATGTGAACATAAGAGTGGAAAAACTAGCTTTCTTTGAAGTGGATCATGCATAAGATCATCTGCTACAGCTCTGTCTCTTACTTTCATTTTTTTAAATGGTTTGTGTTCTATATACACAGGATGGCTAGCTATTCAAAGTGGGTCTGGTGTCTTTTTTGTATTGTGATGCTGATGAGGGTAAATGGTTTTGATGTACCAATAACATTTGTTCAGGATGCAGTAGCCAAAGGAGGTGGTAAGTATGTTTCTTTGATCGCCTACATTTTCTACAAAATATTTCTAATGTAGAAATGCCCCTTTTTTTTAGTAAAAATGTGATCGTTGTTTGGTTGGTTTCTGAAGCAAAATGTCGAAATAATGTTAATATTATGCAGTCTGCTTGGATGGAAGCCCCCCAGCTTACCATTTTGACAAGGGCTTTGGGGCTGGTGTTAATAACTGGTTGATTCATATGGAGGTTTGTGCAATTTCTTCTTTTGCTAATTTTCATGCTTTTGTTCCATACCATTCGAGCAGTGACAGCGATTTTATGACACGACTATTTCAATATGTTAATTTATACTCTTGTCTCTTTAGTAGGAAAGATCGAAGAAGCTATTAGCATTAGACGAGATCACTACTCGTATGTTGCTGAGTATAGACAACATACTTTAGACATTTCATTCATTTGTTCATAGTTCAAAATCTTGATAATTGCTAATTATTGTTTTGGTTAGGGAGGAGCATGGTGCAATAATGCAACCACTTGCCTAGCACGTACACAAGACCGATTAGGCTCATCTAAGCTAATGACCGCATCTTATACTTTCTCAGGGATCTTGAGCAATAAAGCAAAGTACAACCCTGGTACTAATTTATACTAGCATTCAAGGTAGTTCAATGATTTTATTGTGACTTCTTTCTATATGGCTGATGATACTGACACATTTATTTTGCTAGACTTCTACAACTGGAACCGGATCAAGGTTCGCTACTGTGATGGATCATCATACACTGGAGACGTTGAAGCAGTTGATCCAGTATGTAACTTTTGAAACGCAAAGCATAATTTCCTTAGTTTAAACAAAGGAGAACTTTTACATGAGTGACATACATTTTTCTGGCGATAAAATGAGCAGAATGCAAAAGTTTTCTACAGAGGAGCTAGACTATGGAGAGCCATTGTGGATGATTTATTAGCTAAAGGAATGAAGGATGCCCAAAATGTATGATACATGGTATGATTAGTCTTTTTTTGTTTAACTATTATTCTTGGTTATTGATTGAGAGCTTTTGCACATGGCAGGCAATTCTAGCTGGATGTTCAGCTGGTGGACTTGGTGCTATTCTGCAATGTGATAACTTCCAATCTTTGCTACCTTCTGGAGCAAAAGTGAAATGTTTTTCTGATGCCGGTTTCTTCATAAATGCGTAAGATTTTGCTGTACAATTGTAACATTTCTTTCTATTCCTCTAATTCAAGTCTGAAATCTAACTGTACGCATCTGATTCATGTGATAGCAAAGATGTCTCTGGAGCAACGCACATTCAAGATTTTTTTGCTCAAGTAGCCGATACACATGTACTAATTTTTTATTTTACTTACCTATCCTCCGAATTTTCCTTTGGTTCTCAATTCATTTTCATAAGTCTCTACTATTATGTCCATTTCAGGGATCAGCAAAAAATTTACCTCAGTCCTGTACCTCTAAATTCAGTCCTGGTCTGGTAAGAAGTTCATTCTTTCCCGTAGTTATCGTCTGGAAGCTTTTTCTTTCATGGTTGCTGAAAATGTCTATACAACCACAATTGCAGTGTATGTTCCCGCAATATGCAGCAAGGGAAATTCAGACACCGTTGTTTCTGCTAAATGCAGCCTATGATTCATGGCAGGTACAAACTAAACGACTTTTTCCACCTATACTGTGTGTATTGAGAAGATTATGGTTAACCATCCAAATCCAATTGAGATGTTGAATTTTCAACACATCATTAAAACCTGAAGCATAGAGTGTTCCGTTCTCAATAATAGAATTAGAGGATTCTGAAGTTTACTGGAGAAATTTAGTGAAATTTAAAACTGCTTCTTTTCTTTTTGACAAGAAATTAGATCTGCTTTAGACATAGATAGCAGTGTCTTCATTCTGTCACACGTCAACTTATGCACTGTAGGTAAAGAATATATTGGCACCGGGTGTTGCTGATCCTCACGGAACATGGAGAGACTGCAAGACTGACATAACTCAATGTTCTGACAGTCAGCTCCAGACATTGCAAGGTGAGGCTATTGTAGTTGTCATGTAATCATCTTTGTCGAATCTTTGGCAACTGTCGCTTTTACAATCTTACATACAAATGACGGTGAACCAACTAAATCACACCTGACCTGATAATGTAAGTATTCTTATTGATCTTCATACTGATAGGCTGATAGCGCTTAAGTTTGCGAACAATATTTTCAGGTTTCAGGACAGATTTTTTAGCTGCATTGTCATCCTTAGGCGACTCACCATCTAGAGGCTTGTTCATTAACTCCTGCTATTGCCACTGCCAATCTGGAACCCAGGAAACATGGCTGAGGAATGACTCTCCCGTGCTAGATAATACGGTAAGAGACAGTTCTCTCTCTTCCATTTGGTACAACTTTTTTCCCATGTTCATGATCCTTGTTGGACTGACATAGTAATGCTTGATATTCTTGCAGATGATCTACAAAGCAGTAGGAGACTGGTTTTATGACCGAAATGCGTTCCAAAAGATAGATTGCCCCTACCCTTGCGACAAAACTTGTCACAACCGTGTCTTCGACTAATACATGCATATAAAGATTTCTAATTTTGAATCCGCCTTCAAACATCGAGAAATTTTACACGACACAAAAGAAATGGTCAAGTCTATCAAACAAGTTGTAAAGTACTCACCGAAATTTATGTCATTTGTTGTCCCAATTCTTTGGGTGATGGCCATAAATTATTCAGTACAGTGAAACAAAAATTACCTTGTAATAATAGAAGAATCATATTCACATTTGTATGACTGCTTCCGTTGTATTAGAAAGAAAAATAAAAGAATTTTGTGCCTTACTTGCCCATGCTTTTTTATGCTCCTAAGTCCCAACTTCAATCAATATGTCACGTGGATTTTCCGATTATTTACTCCTTCATTCTGCTATTATAATCTTTATAAAATTATACTAGAACAAGATCCATATTAGTTTAGTTGCCTCAAGAGTCGTCTTTACACTCCTCTCCTCCACAGATGAAGAAGACGAGAAATCAAGGAAGACTCACACAGGGCTCAAATGCTCAATATTGGTCTTACACAAAATCGAGTGCAGAAGACAATTTGGATACCATCTGATAGTGCCATCTCATTTTTGAAAGCGTTAAGAGAATTTATGTCTTAATCGCTACTTTGCACAATCTCAATTTAACTTAAAATTACTCATCCTCATAAATTGAATCTAAGTGATCATGTTTTATCAACATTGTCAAAAACATTAAGTTTATGACGGTTTAGTTTAACTCTGAATGAGATGATTGCATACAAAATTTTATGTTTATCTTGACATATATTTGACCATAACTTTACTACTTAAATTTGACAATATAAACATAAAATCTGATCCAACATTTTGTGGTAATGGTGTAGTCTAGTTAATAATTAAGCAAAAAAATAAAGGGTGGGGATGGAAGCTGTGCCGTGTGGGAGATAGTTATGTTCGTTAGGTTCAGAGTAGTTTCAGACCATTGTTTGTTCGGTAGTTCCCACCAAACAGTTAGTTTTTTTTTTTTTTTTTT
>CAAKMY010043155.1:0-17023 GCA_901111285.1 Corrigiola litoralis
ATTAAAATATTATATAGAATATACTACCTAACCGTGCGAAGCACGGGATGCTATCTAGTTTTTGCTATAAAAGTAGACCCACTTTTTAATAGGTAAATTTTCTTATACTCTCTACAAACCCAAAATAGTTGTAGATTTATATGCCTTTATTGGGCCAGCATGGCTTGGTCTACTTTTATAATAAAAGTAGACGGTCTCTTCTAAGACTAGCTGATTTTTTTTCACATATTATTTGAAAAGACCGTTTATTTTTTACTATGAAAGTAGATTGATTTTTTATAAATTTATCTAAATTTTTTATTGGGTAAATTCAAGGTATATATTTATGTGCATTTATTAGGTCAGTATGACTCGGTCTACTTTTATGTTAAAAGTAGATGGTCTTTTCAAAGATTTAAGATTATATATTTATTATCAATTAAGCAAAATGTATGATAAGAATAATAAAATGAGATGCTTATATAAAAGTAAGTATAAATATAATATTTTTTTGCGTTCATAAATATAAATCTAATTATTATAGATTTGTGATTTTTTTGAAGTTATTTTATAAATTATTAATGGTCAAAATACGACATCAACAAGTGTGAAAAAACAAATCTGGAAAAATGAGTGGATTGGGGGTGATGAAAGTTTAGGAGAGTTTCTAATTTTTAAGAGACATAAAATATTTATTTCTAGAGATCACATAATTTGGCATTAGAGATGCGATACAATAGTAATTTGGCATGAAGATATCGTATATAGTTATCATAGCAAACCAAAAATGGAACATGTTAAACTTAATTAGTTGTCTTGCTATATATCCTAACTATATATACTATCTTAACCCAAAATTATTGTGACACCATATCTCTAATTCCAAATTATGTGATCTCAAGACATATAAATATATTTGTGTATTATTTAAATTTACCAATACAATTTATCCACATTGTGGGTTTTATTGGAAGACTCTTAAAGTAAAATGATTGGAACTTTTGGTTTATATTGATTTTGAAGTCTTTAGTTGATTACAAGTAAGTTAAATATATACATTTATACAATTATTGATAGTATATGAAAAGTTATAGAAGGATTCTATTGTACGTAGTATGTCTTTTATTTTTGGTTAGCTTAAATGATTATTCTTTTGTTGATTGTTTATATCTGGCTTTTTGTCTAATAATTGTTAATCATGGTTATTGAAAATGATATTATCGTTTTTAAAATTTCAACTATATCTAAATATAACCCTTTCCTCTCTTTCCTTCCTAAGTAAAGAAAATATAGTCGTGTGAAGAATTGGGTGTTAGTATTCTCTCCATTTCTTTTTAGAACGGGATGATGGCCAAGAGGGGAGAGGATGTTTTGGTAAAAATAAGAGATAAGATCTATACCATTTATTTTTAATGGAGAGGTGGCAAACATATAAACTAGGTAATGGAAGATATCCTACCTCAAAAATTGGACCCATCCAACGTATTAGCCAAGTGGAAAGATTTACCCTACTCAAAACAAGTCAAGTTCTTCACACGGTTGGACCATGATAGATCCCCTTTTTAACATGGCTATAAGTGTGGTTGGAAAAACTTGACCCAACTAAGATATGAGACACGTGAAAATCTAGACCTTACGTAGGACGAGTCTAGTTCTTTACATGGTCGGACCATGCTAAGAGCCCAATTTTTCACATGGGTCAGACCAAGATTGGATCTAGTGTTTTACACGACGCGATATAAGATAAACTTTATTTATTTTATAAAAAAATTCTTTTTTTTTTGAACTTTTGTTACTGTTGCTGATTTATTCACAATAAGAAATTTTTAAGATAAGCAAAAATCAAGCACATGACATTACATTTTAATGATTAAATTTGAGAAATTAAGGATGAAATATATGTATTTTAGACATACAATAAGATGAGGTGAAATAGAGACATTAAATTTATGAGATACTAGAAAATGACATTACATAATTTTGTGAAAATAATAATTTTGATTCTTATTTACTCCCTCCATTCTAGTCATAAGTTAACTTTTGCTTTTTCACATTTGTCAAGGTCAAACTTTGACCATCTATAACTTAATATTATGATTTTTTAAAATTTATAATTTTAAAATGGTTAGATTTGTATTGAAAAATAATTTTATATGGTTTTTTTTATATATATGTTCTCACTTATAATTTTTAAGTTATCGATGGTCAAAATATGACTTCAAATAATATAAAAGTCAAAATATTAACTTATAAGTGTAATAGAGTGAGTAAAAGCCAAGATTCATTACAAGGGTCTAAGTATGTTTCGTCTTGGAGTTTGTACTTTGACAAGAACCAACACCGTGCTTAAGCGTCACGCCACTTCGTCCCACGTTAGACGACAATGGTACTGACAATCTGAGGTCAACTCTTATTGTCAAAGCCAGCTTTATCTGACTCTATATGGCCAATGACATGCATCCACGTCTACATTTGACAATGTCCAATGTTTGAGTTCATATGAGCGTTCGTATGGAACTATGCGATTATGGATCAGATGATCAGACCGAAAGTTTTGAATTGCGCTTAAGGTACATGGTTCAATTTGCAACAATGATAGAAACTTCAGAGAAATTCAAGCAAAAGATGTAAGATGTGAAATTCCCCCGCGTTTTATACGTCCTCTTTTCCTTATAGAGAAATTAAGGGAGCAGCACTTCAAAGCATGATTAGCTAGCTAATCAAGCATTCAAAGAGCCATCAACTTTCAATTGGTTAAGCTTAAAACCCAATGAGCCATGCACGTTTCTCTTGTAAAAGAAAACAGTCGCCGTCAGATCATATCTGTTATGTTCACAATCGTGCATAATGGTTCTCCTGAGTCCTGTCTTAGTCGAGTAGAGTACTAAACAAATACAAAATCCATGAGTCGGCTATGAATGGGTGGAAAAACACTATCTACACAATCCCTCACTGAGGCCAAAAACTATCAATAACTCAGAATTCCTACCACTGACGGAGGGGATCAAAATGGATGATTTTTCTTTAGCTTTAAATCATAGTAGAGCTGATTCAACCAAAGAAACTACTAAATACGTATGAAAAAATATATAAAAGAAAAAATGGCGGTATCAGTATGTTACAGACGATTTGGCGCCCAAACCATAGTCTCATGGAAAATTCAAGACGATCTTTACAAGTTACAACAATTTGTGGCTCACCTAAAAATTGGCCTAATCCCGAAAGCCTGGCTGACCTCATCTCCTCATTCCACGTTGTCGCTCTCGTTTCCGGAAGCGCTCAAGCATGAATTGATCCGTTGCAGCTAGTCTTGTGACAGCCGGATCTGCACCATTATCGCAAGGTCTTGATCCTGCTTCATTATCCTCAGTGCCTCTATCCTTGTACAGTTCCGGGTGTTCTGCAAGAATGCCAAAAGGTCAAGTGAGATGAGCAGTTCATAACTTGAAATAGAAATATGGGCAGCAATCAACCCACTTCAGAAAAAAAAAGGCGCTTAATATATCCTAGGCATAGAGATGGTTTTAAACATGCTCTTGTCTACATGGAATCAGGTCCAGGACAACTTATATCCTTAACTCCAACGCAATTCATATTCATTATTTACGCATCTTGACCAAGTTCGACGTATTTCCACCAACATTTTATGTCTATGTGACACCTAGGACTAGGAAGAATGTTTATCGAATCACTGTTTGACCCAAACTTGTCAAAACATTAAGGGCCACATCCAGCACGTAAAGAGCTAAATCTAGTGTTCTCTCTATTTCTTCTATCTTTTATCCTTTTCCCATAGGGGTCTAGCAAACAGCATCAACCCCAACCTGTTTTAAAGTCCCAATCCCAAGATAGTAATAAGGACAACTCGTTAAGAAAAGTCAATCGGCAACGTATATAAACAAACCTCTCCTAAGTTTTTCGGCATAATCTTTCCCACGTTGGAAATAATCGGCACTATGACTCCAAGAATTACTTGACTCTGTCTTGGCATGTCCCGTGAATCTCTTTTCATGAAGAACCTTTTTAGCAGCTTCTGTTTCCTCAATATTTTTCAGTTTGTATCTGCAGCCGAGGAAAACAAAATAACAACAATCACAACAAAAACAAAACCATCCAGTATTTAAGGGGAGGTGAAAAATGAACAAATAAATTCGGTTGAGGAACTATATTTACTTACTCAATGGGGAGTTGAACTTCAGCAATCCCAGTGGTCCACTGCGTAGAGCTTTCTTCTGAATTTCTCTTTTTCACCTAGAAAATGGAGAGTTGAGTTCAATATACTATTAGCATTGTCCATTATCTAAGAGCGGTGCTGTATATGCAACATCTTACAGGTTAATGGTGCACAACAATTTCCTTTGGTAGAAATTCCCTTAGATTATCCACTCAACTTTTTCCTTCTCTCTACTCTCTTGCCTCTTCTTACAAGTTGAGATCAATATACTATTAGCACTGTCCATTATCTAAGAGCGGTGCTGTATGCGCAACATCTTACAAGTTAATGGAGCACAACAATTTCCTTTGATAGAAATTCCCTTAGATTATCCACTCAACTTTTTCCTTCTCTCTACTCTCTTGCCTCTTCCCTCATATGACTTTACTTAACTTCAGTTGAAAGAAAAAGTGAATGATTACAATTAATGAAGGAAAATGATTTGGGTGAAGGGGATCTAAACTTGGATGAGAATGACATTGAGTTCAACGTTTACCAAATGAACATGAAATTGAAAATAAATTGACCTTTGTGTTATTTTTTTTGGTCTTGCTACATTTTATGAAATATGTCCAACGTGGATAAAACTAGTCGTGTACTTGTGTTATTATGTCAAGGATGAACATATCCATAGAAATTATGTGAATGGTGGACATAACAAGTTGTGTCCTCATGTCAACCTAAAACATATCAATGAGGCTACCTATGTTTGGGGCATGTAGATTTCTAAATATAACATAAAAGTATTTAGGTCAAAAAATGATGTTTCACACAATAACTACCATTTACCCTTTGTTTTTTTGTTGTGCATTTAGCACTCATGTTAACTAATTAAGGCAACTTATTCAGAGTAAGATACATAAAATACCACAACTTCATTCAAATTGCCAGAAGCCAGAGGGAAAGGGAGACATTACTTGCACGCACATACACAGAAGACCTATTTATATAGTTAAATCATGGTTAATCTGACAAATAGCTGAATCTTAGAAGTCTTGCCTTCACTAGAAAGTAACACTGATACTCTAAACCAGTTCCAGTCTTTGAGACTTTGGAGCTGCCAATATAGCTTAATTAAATGGCAAAAGTAATCTCAAGAACCAAAAGATTTAAGAGACACAAAACACATCGCGGTACACTTTCCATGTGACCCAAGATTGGACATCATCTCCATGGACGAGAAACTACGTCACAAATGACATAGGCCAGTAGTCATGCCATGCTTCAATTCAATTTTGAAATGAAATCATCATGTATAATAAAAAAATGAGAAACCTTCCCAAGAAAATTTTCAAGAAGATTTTAAGGGAGGTTTAATTCTTCCAAGAGTTGATAACCATCAAGATATCAGGGGAGAAAAAAAAGTACATGAAGTGCTCCACCAAAAATTGCGAATATTCTAAACAAAAACCCACTTGGCAAAAATTAAAAGCATCACGGGAGTGACTTAAGGGATTTCAAAGCAAAGATGGTGGAGAACTACATTGTCAGATTCTCTGCGATAACCAGTCGGAATAAACCTGTGCCCCACTGATTTCTCACTCTTAGCCTAGAATCTTCTTCCTACAACCAGTCGGAATAAACATGTGCCCCACTGATTTCTCACTCTTAGCCTAGAATCTTCTTCCTACAACCTTACCCACAAAATGCCGAAAGCTAGGCACAGGGCTCACCAGCAACGTTTAACGATCTGTTCCAGATAAGTTTGCCAGCAAGCCCATATCCTTACCCCCCCTCCCCCCTCCCCTTACAATCGACCACAATTGCTCCCCTCCGACGAAGGGATCACATCACTTAGTCAATCAATAACTGGGCATAACAAACCCATCTTTGTCGTTGACAAGTCCCAACACTCAATCTGCAAGTGGCTTCTGAGGACGGATTTCAATCCTACATATCTCGTCAATATTAATCACAAGGCAAGAGATTTTTGTTTTTAACTCCAGCTTGTTGAGTTTTTTGTGCCTTATTTGTGCTTCTATGCAAGGGGTTGACACTCTTTACTGGTGTCAGGCCGTTATTTCCTTTATCATGTGGTCACCATACTTCCTTTTAGATCCAATTTGGTAATTGTCTCCTTGCACATTGCTTTTAATGATGATGTTGTCTTGTTCTAATCTGACTTGGTGTATGTGTTGCATCTTGAATCTTTTTGAATATGTTTGTCTAGCTGAAGTTCAATCGCCTGTTCTGTTTATCCGTAGTTTGTGTTGGTTAAATCTTGGTGTTTAAAAGTACGCCCACCATGGATGGGGATCATTGGAGAAGGAAATTTGATAGATTAGGTGAAGTTTATACTGAAGTTTATACTGCTACGATGCTCAAGGCAATGAAAATGGAGGCAGACCCGGAATCTGTGAGAATTAAGTGGGCAGATGAGATGAAAGATACGGGTAGCAAGTATTTTAGACAAAGAGAAGTGGATTCCGCTGCTTGGTGTATGAGACAATAAGGAATGTAATTGTTCCACTTGATAAACAAGACTTTATCAGACATAGTAGGATCGTTAACATTGGCCAACTCATCAATGTGATTCGCATGTGTACTCATGATTAATCTCTAGACAACCAACTTGCTAAAGGTTTCTATAGGTGGGCCCAAGCTTATATGAAATTGCTGACATCACGGCTGCCATAGTTGATTATGAAAGAGCGTTAAAACTTGAGCCGCATGACAATCTCATCAGGATGGGGCATGAAAAATTTAAGAGCAAAGTTGCAACTTTAGACCTCAACGGAAAGACAGAGTCAATGTTTGTTTTTAAAAAGAGTGGTAATAGTAAGGCATTGGATTTTAATATTATCCACAATGAAGGATGTACTTCTGTCCAATCATCAGCTTCACAAATTTCTGAGATTGAAACGGAAGACTAGTGGGCGAATTCTAGAGAATTCAATCATTTGACCAAGGGGTCTACTCTAATGGAAGTAGAGGGTATGTAATAGAGTGCCTACTGTATGGGAAGGAGGAAAAGTAGGGGAAGGTGAAAAAGTTCCAGCTCAACATAGTAAATGGGGATCACACCACAGTTTTGGAAGCAGCACAAGGAAGTTGCTATCACCTGCTCCTTCTCATCAAAACAATGGAATTGGAATCAATCTAATCCCCTTGAAATTTTTACTACAAATCTGAGGTCAACCTTGCAGCTCCTAAAGACCCTCAAATCAAGATAGCAGTAGATATGGATGAAAATAGTGGGCATGCTAGTGGATTTGTGACTGATGATAAGAAAAGGAAAAGAGATGCTTCTTTGGATGGAGGTTTAGCAAAATGCAGCAAGCTGCTCTGTTTGAGCTAGTGTTGCAAGCTCTTCATCAGGCAGTACAAAACACAAACGAAGTCTGAGCCCCAGCCAAATCTCGAGGTTACGGGAAAGGTGACTAAGGAATTAGAGAACAAATAACTCTTTGACGAAAGTGATGGTAAATGTGGAAGTAAGAAATTTTCCGGCAAGTAAAGAAAAGGGGTGAAACATGAATCTGTCAACTGTTAAAAATCAAACTCTTTTTCCAAGAGTTTCCTCAGTCCAGTTAGAGAATCTGAAAAATGTGAAAGTGCTATACTTCTGTAAGTACTGGAACTCTAGTTTTGATGCTATTTTGAGGGTTCTCACCCTAAAACCAAAGGAAATCATCATGAAGAAGGCCCTCCACGGGGTTTGCTCGTGGAAAGCAGAGGCGTCCAATGTCTCCCCTACTTCTCAAGTGGATGATCAAGGAATTCTGCTTATGTCAGGTTCCGATTTAACTAACACACATGTGGAAGTTTTTGGGCAGGCTAAATCCACCTTCCAATTGCCATTTGAGGAGTTGGGAGTTAAACTATGTCATCTTTCAAGGGACAAAAAATCTCACTCCTTCAATCCCTCATCAAAGGTTCGGAGTCAAACTCACCCTCCTTCTGTCTTCTAAAGGTAAGTTAATTCCCATCTTGAAAGTTGAGTCCAGGTTCAAAAGGCATAAGATCGAGAACATGGTGGAAGGAGTTCCACAAGTCAGGCTCCCGACGTCAAGAGAAAAAGAGGTGAGAAGTTTGAAGCACAGCTAAATTTTCGAACTCCAAAGGTGTTATGCTAAGCAAAAGGTGGGTTTGAAGCTTCCATTGGAGGAATGTGGTAGTTCTAGGCCGAAGGTGGCATGAGTGCTCGTTGATTCTAATGAGTTGCATGCTCAAGGCACTTGTAGAATGGTGGTCCGTGCCAACAAGAATGGGTCACTTGACTTCTTTTGATACGGTTAGGCTATGTAATTTGTATTGTTTTTCCTAATCAAGAACTTAACATTTTCAAAAAAAAAAAAAAAAAAAAAAAACCCTGTATCACCAACAATAAGGCTCATATATACTTTAGCAGGTCAAGCAAGCTATGGACCCAAACCTAGTAATGATCTAATGCAGCTATTGAGCAAGTTCCACCTTAGAACTGCAAGTTTTAACTACGACAGGGTTAGGATTCGGCCCAGTACCAAGGTACATCTGCACTGCCATAATTTCAAGTTTACAACAGGGTTAGGATTCACCCATAGCTTCTTAGACTCCTGTTGAAGTCGATAAACTACACTGTCCGTAATCAATACCTTAGTTCAAATTCCAAAGTTTAACTAGGAACAGTACTTATGTCCAATTCAAAAACAGAAGTCCATTAATTCCCATGTGCAGCTCCAAACATCACCAGCTGACATGTATATATATGCCTTTTTCTTATTTCGGGAACCTATGTGTCAGTCTTACTTAGACACTAAATTATTTATTCATTTTTTTAATCTTTACATCTACATAATAAAAATCAAGGTAAACATACATACTGAAACGGAGTTTTACCTAAGCCATATGTCTATGGAGCAAATTCATATCAAATGTGACCAAAAGCAATGAGCTCAACCTCTGGAACTAGTACGTGCAACATTACAGCGCCAGGATTACTGTTTTGGTTCAAACAAGTCAAGAGGCCATATTACAAGGAAAAGGAAGTTATAAAGATTGAAGACCTAAAAAGAAAAATGACAACATTTGTGTGGGTATCGCTACTTTCCATGTTGCAAAGCAGAAAAATTTATGAGCNNNNAAAAAAAAAAAAAAAAAGCAAAAGACAGTTAAAGTAAATTGAAACAAAAAGGCAACACAAGGAAACATGGCTGCTAGTGATCTGGAAACATAAACCACTACAATGCACCAAGGAATTTCAAGGTCATAAGTCATAACTCATAAACAAGAAATTCAACTTACTTTCAGATGATCAGGAATTTGGTACAACTCTTCTTCTGCATCTGTCATTTTATTCTCTGACTGATCGGTTGCATTAATGTTTTTGCCTCTTTTCTTGGCCAATTCTTGCTCAATATACTTTACCCTGTCAAACAAAGAGCAAAGCTGAAAAAGCATCTTTCAGAGCTCTATCTGTTCTTGTGGCAGTCGAAACCCATTTTAGATTGACCGACATGATCTTACCTCAACACAGCCATAAAAAAAGAAACTACACTAGAAAAGATCAAGAACCAAATAAATGTTCTATATAAATTAACTATGATAAATTAAATTAAGGCTAATAAGGGAAAGAAAGGGGGAAAATGGGTAAATATTTCAAGAGTAGCTTCACTGAAAGTAAAAGAAAGAAAAGAGACTAGTCTATTTACATATTGGGGTCTTCAACCATGACGGCTGTTTCTTGCGCAAATGTGTCCTGCAAAACCAACTCTTCCTTTTCTCCATCAGCCTCGACTTTATCGCTTAACTTTGAAATAACAGTTGATGATAGTTGTGATGGAGAGTTGGCAGGGATCCCGGATTTCCTCTCTCTTTGCTTTTGCAACAATTTTACCTCCTCTAATGCCAACCTGCTCAAATCAACAACTGTAAGTCAACATATAAAATGAGGATAGATCAACAGCAGTAAGTCAACGACAGTCTCATCCCTAATCATGCAACACCTGCAGAACAAAAACCAGCCAACTAGTGTCCCATACTCCCATGTTTAAGATAGAACAGAAGAAATTAAAAACCGCTAATGTCATAAAGAAAGACTTAAAAGACACAGACCTTCTTTCCTGCTCATCATCTGACACATTGTCACTAGCAGTTGATTCTTCGTCAACTTTTCGTTTACGGAAGTTTTTCCGCATGTTCTTCGCAAGGATAGACTCTTTAAAGGACTTTGACTCGTAGAGAGCTTTATCTAACAGAAGCTAGACCACCACTGCCAAAGAAAAGCTCAAAAATGAGTGCCAAATTTTCAAACATAAAGAGGTTATAATTCACTTAGACTTGCTCAACAGAGTGGAAAAGAATAATATTGAAACTCTACAAAAGTTTGAAGTTCAAAATTTTAAAACACAATATTCACTATCATAACTCCTCTACATAAAGGCAATCCTGAATTTTGTACTCCGTCTCATATAGACTTATTTGTCATTTTTATCGAGACATGCCTTTGAACTTCAATTATCTCTCAAAATATAAGTTCAAAAATTAAACAAATGTGATATTTTGAAAGTACCTTTCAGTACGAATCAAATGATATAGTTTTCAATTTTTTAACAAAGTATTTGTAGTACTAATTTGATGGTCAAACTGTCAAAGATTCCCCTCAAAATGTGAAAACGACAAACATTTTGGTATCAGAGGGAATACTACCCAAGCCCAGCTGGCATCTGCATAATGGAGGCTCTTTGAATACGCAAATCAACCCAGTGTCAAAACAACAGTAAGCAACTCTCGAATTTGAAATAAGCTAAACGCCTAAATCTAGAATGAGCAAACCCGATCCAAATTTATACTAAACTATAATTGAAAATGAAAACGAAGAAAACACAAACTAAAACCAGAAAATGAAGAAAGGAGAAGCGGAAGAGAGGGATTAAGTCCACATGCAGAAAAAAAAAAAGATGGACATATCACTTCAATCTTAGGGATTATAATCATTTGTCACGAGGATCCATTCTCCACAATTCCCCTCCATGGAATCAATCAGATACCTTTTTAATTAAGAAATTAGGATGTGTTTGGTAGGATATAATCAAAGTTGTAATGTAATGTGATCATTTAAGTCCAAATTAAATAATGAATGAGGAGGGAAAATGATACTAACTTGAAGGGGGATGAGTTTAATAACATCCAGTCATGTAATGGTGATTACATAGGTTTAAATTGATAATCACTATTGTATGA
The DNA here is from genome assembly GCA_901111285.1 of Corrigiola litoralis. Lineage (NCBI taxonomy): Eukaryota > Viridiplantae > Streptophyta > Magnoliopsida > Caryophyllales > Caryophyllaceae > Corrigiola > Corrigiola litoralis. The sequence continues at coordinate 11,354 of CAAKMY010043155.1, forward strand.
GTTTGTATTATAAAAGTTCTTGCCTTGTAATGGTAATTACAACCTCTCCCTCTCTCTCCTAATTTCACCACCATTTGTAGGCTAAAGAGGTGATAGCAATAATGATTGCCTTACACCCTATCAAACAAGTCCTTAATTATAGTATTATTGAAGATAATATAGTGTAACGACTAGCCTTCACGGGTTTACCCAAAATGACACAAGGTAAGTAACCCTGCCCTAAACGTATTCCAAGAATCACAAATTCTCACATAGATAGGGAAACAAATTCCAAGACAAAAATAGTGAACAGATTTTATGAAACACCAAACTGATACTATCAAGCATCTCAGGCAGCTATACCCTGTGAAAATTGGATCTTATGAAATACCAAACACAGAGGACAATAACTTAAATGTTGAGTACGATACCTATCCTGATCAAAGTCACCTCTTTTTATGCTTTTCATGTCACCCTCTTTTAGTTTCCACTTCAAATGTCTCTCTTTTCTGCCCCTCTTTAGCTAAAGTAAAATCTCCAGGAAAAGAATACCACAACTTTTCCCAATGACCATTGTTAGCTACATAACACTATACAAAGTATTTTATTGAATCACTAAAGCAAAGTGAATTCACAATTTAAAGCACAATGTTTGGTTTTAGAACGAAAGTTCACAGCTCTGCAAAGGTTATTGATTTTCCAAAAAAAAAAAAACCCAGCAGAATAGCAAATTTCAGAATTATTAGTCAAAATGACAACTCCGATTTGGAGAAAAACTCTTAAATCAAACAAATGCGAGCAATAAGAGATTTAAATCAGCTATAAGCAAACAAAACCAATTGCAGAAACAATACTAAGCAACTTGCCAAGATTGAAATCGGAAATAACACAATAACACTAAATTTAGAATGAGCAAACCCTTCATTCAGATTAAAAATTAACCTAAAGGAACGAGAACGAGAAAACAGTGCGCACCGTTGGACAAAACAAGTTTAACATATGTTTTAAGAGTGAACATAGTTAATTACTTGTCACTAGGGTTGTTACCTCACAATTACACTCACAACAGAAACAACTTCTTAGAACCTGAGTTTTACTTGTTAAGAATAAAAAAACCACCATAGTGCACAATACATATAGTCGATCACATAACAAAGAACTAAGGGGTCGTTTCGTTGGAAAAAATAAGGGGTGAATATAGAATGAATTTTCTATTACTTGAAATCTTAAGTTTGTAGGAGTTAAATTACTTGTTTTGACTCCCTTAAACTCCTCTAACACACTTTCCCGCCATTTGATTTCCTACCTTCCCCTTAGGTTTCAAATTTCATTCCTCTCCCTATGTCTCCTCCCAATTACCCCTATCTTTCTTCCCCCACTCCTCCTAACCTCCATTGTCAACGCCTTCCTCCACCAAGAACCACCACCTGCCGCTTGCCCGTACCGCCATCACTGCTCCACCATTGCCCTTAGCCACCACCCTTCTCTCTACCATCTCCTTCACCACTAATCCTCCATCACCCTCAGTCCCACGCCACCCTCCTAACCACCACAACTTCTCCACTGCCCTCCTTCCCAACCACTACGCTATCCTCTCTCTCTCATCCCTTAATGCCTTTTCCCTTCATCTTTCTCTCTCTTCACACCGCCACACTTTAATCGGCCGCCTCATCCACCGCCTATCCTCATTGTCATCTTTGTCGTCCCTCCTCTGCTCCTCCTCCACCATCACCTTTATCCCTTCTCCCCCCTCATTACTTTTCCAATCTCTCCCCAGTTCCCCCCACTTTGGCTTTAAACATTAGCTCCAAACTCATAAGCGAACTCTCTATCCTACCACTCCCCCCTCCCCCCCCCCCAATCCACCAATGAAAAATTTCTCATGGTTTTCTCAGTCCTCGAAATCAGAAAGTTCCGAATTCTTAAACAAAAGTAACCAAAACTTTCCATACAACGCATATCAGCAAAACCCAAAACCTCCCTCCTCTCTAATAACAATCTCCCGCCACCCACAAAGTCCTGGGAGAGACCGCCTACTTTCATCTTAAAAGTAGACCAAGCCATGCTGCCCAATAAAGGCATATAAACGTATAACTCAACTGCGCTTTTAGGGAGCTTATGAAAATTTTAGCTTGCAAGGAGATGGCCTATTTTAATTTATATTAAAAGTAGACGATCTTTTCTAATAATTTGTGCTCCCCCAAAATGCGACGAAACAAAGTTTCTAAACCCTCTAAGCTACAACCTCCATAAACCCATCTCACATAACAGATCAGAGAGCAAATAATGTGACCCATATAGCTCAACATTATATACTAAATTACATAGTAAAAGAAAATACCAAAATGTATATAATTGAAATAGAAACACAGTAAGTAGAGAATATTACTACTTATGATGAGTGATTAAAAATATACAAATATTTATAACATAAGGAAAAATAAAAGGAAAGAAATAGAAAACTACCTTTAGTAACGCAGGAGTAACAAAGATGGGCAGCCGGAAATATGGGAGGGAGAGAATGGGATGTGTAATGGTGTATAAGTACTTTTTGGCCAACCATGTGCTCGAGCTTTTTAACTCTTTTTTTTTTTTTTTTTTAATGTGTATAGTTATAGTCATGTTAATAGTCGTTTTAATAGGAATTAGTTAGGAAAAATTTAACAAAAATAATCCAACCTTTTGGTGACCTTCAGTTAATAATCCGACCTTGTCAATTATACGTCAATAATCCAACATTTACTACTTTGTCGCAAAAGTGGTCCACGTTTACTAATTACGATCAATTAGCGATAAAATTGCTTATTAAAAACATTTAATTATTATAATTATCCACAATTACCTCATTACCCCCACCTTCTTCATCTCTCTCATTTTCCTCAACTCTTGGCTCCTACTCTTCTAATCCCCAACAATGGAGCTTTCCTCTCCGAACCCACACCAACCCAATCTCTCTCCTCTCTAGCCACTAAGGATAACTCTTCACCTCAACAACTCCCCAACAACTTAGCATCATGAAGAGTCACGTGTCCTCAATAGTCCTCATAATACAAAAAAACAAAATTACCACCAACAAAAAACTCATAAATGGTTGCCTCCTTCTCCAATTGAAAGTAATACTCTGCCATCCCTTAACAATTAACCATCCCCTAGCACGAACCCACGCCCACAATCAACACCAAACTTTCCTAAACAATGGACTCCCATGTTAATGCCCCTCCTTATTGAGGAGTACAAATGGGTCAACGTAAGGTATCTAGAGTGAACCATTTTCAACCCCAGCAATGAGGTTGCGAGGGAAGGCAGGGAAGGTGGTAGGGGTGAAGTATTTGAGGAAGGTGATGGAGGTGGAGGAGGAGGGATTAGAGCTCGGAGGAGGTGGAGAGGTCGTAGAGTTTGAGGGCCTTGGAGGAGGAAGAGGCGACGACTTTGATGGATTTGTTTTGACAACGTTGGGATGGTGGGGTTTGTGGCGATGGTGATGTCGTCGTTGGCAGGGTTGAGTTTGCAGAGGTCTTTGTGGAAGGTTTATTTGCTGGGTAGTTAGGTATGATACGTTGATTTGGCATGTGAATTTTATGCTTTGGATTTGCAGGGGTCTTTGCTGAATATTTAGTTGGTGGGTAGTATGCTAAAGGTCCTTTGGTGCTTAGGAAAATGAGGGGGAGAGAGAGGTTGGAGGTGAATAGGGGAGAGGAAGAAGAAAGGGGTATTTAGGTAATTGTGGCTAAATGTAATGATTAAATTTTTTTAATTGATAGTTTTCTCAGTAATTACTCCTAATTAGTAAAAGTAGACCATTTCCGAGACAAAGTGTTAAACGTTGGATTATTGGCGTGTAATTGTCAAAGTCGGATTATTAACGGAAGACCACCTAAAGGTTGGATTATTTTTGTTAAATTTTCCATCAATTAATGGACATGTTTAATTAGTTTTATTAAGAAATCCTTAGAGTATTGTATTGTAATTTTACTAAATTAAAAAACAAAGCGTTGTGTATAGTATTTATAAAATTCACTACGTTCCCTTCATTAGATACTTACTAATTAAGGAAATGTCCTTTTTATTTGGTTTAACTCAAAGTTTTAGTAATAACATTATATTTTACAATGATAGTTTAGCTTATTGGATAAAAAAATGGGATAAAAGAAAATTTGTGAGCTACATAGATATCAATGGATATGAGCATAGTAATATCATACCATCATTCACTGATCTTTTTTTGGTTAAAAATATCGAAGGCCATGCCACGTGGTTTTCGCACTTTCAATCATCTATTTTTTTTAGAATATCAATAAAATATTTTCGTAAAATTCATGTAGTACCCCCTTAACGTTGCCTTAATGCATGTGGTACCCCTGCTTTTAACTTCAAGTAAATGGTACCCCTGAACATTTGAACTTGGTTATTTGATACCGCTCCCAGGATCGGATACTTGTGACTGAACCGGATACATGTACCAAAACATGGAAGTCGCCACTTAATTTTTTAGGGAATTAAGGAACTCATTGCTCAACATGTCTCCAATGGCCTAAACCATTTAGAGAAGCCACATGGCCCATACACGTATCACCACAATAGTTTGCTCGATGTTAGGGAGGTGGATTTAAATCGAATGGATCGTCAATCTACCCTACTAATCGATTTATTCCTTTAAACCCTTGGCAGATCTAAACCACATACCAAGAATGGTGATACAATTCAAATGACTTTAATTCTTGACCCGTAGGCTAGATTCATGGTTCGGGATTGCGAAGTTACAACGTGGGAAGCCATAAGACATCCTCGTTGCCATTTCGGTCATTACTAAGCACAAGTGTTAATTTAGGCCTTTTTATTGTGTGTTACATCTAACAAGATTCGTACAAGTGTTGTATTAGGTGATTCATTTATGAGCATTCAAACTTAGCCAAATCATTAGCATGCTATTTCCAATTAACAAAACAATGATATATATCTTGCCACTCAAGAAACACGCGTAAACACACTATTATGAACCCTAACAAGATCCTACACAATCATCTATGCAAGTATTTACAAGGGGACTTAGCATGGCTCTAATTCATAATCATCCTAAACATGATATCTACTACACATCAAGATCCCTAAACCTAAACATGACTTCTAGGGGTTTGCGAAAATGAAAGTTCTTTAACAAGCTTCTAAAGGTAAAAAAATAGCAGATCTCAAAATAAACATGTACCTAAAAAAAAGCCAAACAAATCTCACATATTTACAAAGAAAACTGACTAAGAATTCATATTAAAACAAATCTCATGCAATTCTGAAATCATTAACTACTAATATAAACATATTACAATATACTAATAATGAAAATAAAGATAAAATCTTAATAATAAAACATACAAATATTACTAACAATCTCTAACATGATTCTAGATGCAATACAATAACTAAAACATGATCTAACCACATATTAATCCTAAAGATGATGTTAATAACATGATGTTAATACTAATTAATAGACAAAATAAATATATTAAAACAATAAAATAAAAAAATCATGCCAAAACAGTTTTACAATATTTATAAGTCAATAGAGATTCCCAACATGATACTACAATTAACCATTATCAAAAACAAGCCAAAACATGATTTAAATGTAGAAATAATAATAAAGATTTTTTAGTTAAAAACAATGCAAAAACAAGACAAAAGAGTAGAGAAGAA
>CAAKMY010043159.1:0-37386 GCA_901111285.1 Corrigiola litoralis
ACAAGTTTTTTTCTAAAACCAGTTTTTAGATAAACTATTTATGAGGAGTAAAAACAGCTTTCCAAAAATTAGGCCAAACAGACGCTAAATTTACATAAGCTCCCTATATATCCAAGTCAAGTTATAGGTTTATATGTCTTTATTGGACCAGCATAACTTCACCTACTTCTAACATAAAAGTAGGCGGTTTATCGCATCGTTAATTATTAATTATAGTTCAGAAAATTATAGATGTACTCAAGTATAAATAAGTATAACTATTGCATGTGAGATCTATAAATATAAAAAAATTATTTCTTATTGATCGAAATACTAGTACCTTTTATATCAACATTATAGCAATATATGAGGTTTGAATGTTTATTGTAAACAAGGTGAAAGTTAAAAAGCTAATTTGCTTCAATTCAAAGTCGAGAAGGTTAATTCACGTGAGAGCAAAGTCTTAGGACTTATTTACTACATGTCCAGTCGCCCCTATTTGATTTGAAGTTATACATGTCACTTGTTTGTTCTACTTCAACAATCAAATCTTATATAACAAATGGATCATCACTTGCAAATACGGATGACATTGAATAGGGGTTAGTGAAAGAGCAAAGAGTCCGAGGTAGTCTTGAGAGTACCCAAAACTGGGTACTCCCAAGCTCAAAATGGAGGGGGCTATTAGGATTGGGGAGAAAAAGACCGCGTAAAATTACATTCCTATCCCTATTTTCACGAAATTGCGCAGTCTTTTTCTCCCCAATCCTAATCCCAAGCACAAAATAAAAAGTCCCGAAACTATGTTAGAATTTACGGTTTAAGAGGGGTAAATAAGCCTCATCTCCGCCTTATATTTAGCTCCCCATTTCCACCCACCACGAAAACAGGTTTGGATCTCGTCCTCACTTACCTAGCTCCATCCCCATCAAACCCTTTGGGTCTCTCCCTAACCCATTTTAATCAACTCAATATAAAAAATAAAGTTCAAAAGTTATTTTATACACACTAATTATAATGAAAATACAAAGAGTTTGAGCCTTACATAAAAGCAAAAATATGAAAACATCTTTGAAAAAGACATGTAGCATTTATTTCGGGTAAATAATTGGGATTTGTAGAAATACGCCATATATATTATACCAAGACCACATCCGCCCCATCACCAATGGCATATTTGACTTTTAATAACTATCTCCACCCTATGCGAGACGACACTAAACAATATCCACCTTAAGACGTCCTAGTTCCATCCATACTTGCAATTCAAGGTTGATCAAAATTGACACGATACAATAACAAGTTAACAAGACATAAATCGGATATGAAACTAGTAGATTTAAGCCAACTTTCTTGACATTTTTATTAAATAGGTTGGGCTAGTCCAAAATTTCAACACAAAATCAATGTCCTCATACGAATAATAAAAACCACATCCATGTACCAATGTCCTCATAAGAATATTTGCTAAAGATATACGCCCACTTGCCGATTTACCCAAAGCGCAACAAAAATAACGATTGCGGGTCCCACATAAAAGAAATGTCGTCATCAGTGGTTTTATAAACATGGGACCCGTCTCATCCTTGCCCCCATGAAAGAATTGAGCATTGGAAAATTACAGAGATACAATTACACACCCATGCCGTGGACAAGCTTTCATTACCTACACATCCATTATTAACGGGTTCGAAACTCCTATTATTCCGAACTCGTGCAAAGGACAAGTTGCATTTATATGATGACGATAGGCCAGCTAATGCTGTGACTACTTGTGAGCAACGGACCCATTGATCACTAATTCAAAAATTCACAATACTTTGGAGTAGTAGCATTTCATATGTCGCTCTCATGTCCCTGAATGGCCGAGTAGTACAGTAAATAAAATTACAAAACTTTTGGCCTCCTTGAAGCATCATTCTCCCAATCAATGCAAATAGATGGTTGTTAGATTGTTGATCACTGTTACACCGAGTATGGGTCTACACTCTACAGGTCTAAGATTGCAATCTCATAGACAGCAACACATGCATGTAGAACAATGTTTACATGTACTGAGACTTGAACAGTTGAACAAATTGTTTTTAGTTATGGGCATGTTTGGTAAACGGCTTGTTGATCGGCTTTTGGCTTTTTATTTGGTCAAACAAGCCAACAAAAGTGTTTGGTAAATGGCTTTTGTAACTGGCTTAAAAGCCGGCTTTTAAGCCAATTTTCAACAAGCTGCTCAGAGCAGCTTTTCTTATTGGCTTTTGGCTTTTTTGCTCACTTTATAATTAAAAAGCCAACTAATTTCAGTTAATTTTACCAAACACTTTTCATTCTAGCCGGTCAATAGCACACCAGCCGGTCAATACAGCTAACTTATTCCAGCAGGTCAAACAAGCTGATAATTCCAGCCAATAGCCAATTGCCAAACAAGGCCTATATCTATGATTCACTTGGAGAGCATATCCTACACAAATCTTGATAAAAAGCCGATGGTGGGCCGTGGGGAGATGGTCATTGGGGTTTCGGTCTACGAGCAGTGGCAGAGCCACACTCATATCGATGAGGTTACTGGCTTATGACCTACAAGCATTGGCAGAGCCATACTTATGATATCAATGGAATCAATTGGAACTCATATCATCAAGAATTTCCATTATTGACATACGACCCCAATTGAAAGTTAGTTATGCATCACAAGTCCTAGCTACGTCACTGCTGGCTAAGGAGTACTACCTCCATTTCTTCTTATTTTTCTCATTTCACTTTTGAGCACTATTCCTAATTAAAGATAAAGATCAAATGAACTTTTAATATATAAGATAAAACATAGTGATGTGAGATCTTGTTATATTTGTCTTAATGAGTAGATTAAGAATATCAAATTTTTATAATTTTTACTAACATGTAATTATAGATGTTTAAGATATAAAATGTGCATTGGCAAATGTGCAAAAAAAAGTGGGAAGAATAAGAAGAAATGGAGGTAGTACGAAGTACTTATATGTGACCATGTGAGTAGAGATGTGCGATACGAAGTACAACTTACACTGTATGTTGTCAAGTGGGCATGTGACCATTCTGGGTAGCCATTCCATAAGCTAACAAGGTGACACAAGAGCCTTCTGATCGATATGAACCAAAATGGTGAAACTCGAATCAAATTATATAGTGCCCATCACAAAATTCCTTTTACGATCATCAACAAATGAACAGTCTTCTTCACCCTGGAAAGTGGTGAATCTTGAAAGGGACCAATCACTTCCATTTTTTACAAACAAAAGAAACAACAAAATGAAGCCAAATTCTTACTTTGAATCCACTACAACCCAAAAGCTAAACAGCAAAAAATCAACGGCAAAGTAACTATCCAATTTGACTTCATTCCCTTTGCAACCTTAGATTGTTGACAACCCCCATGGACCATGGTCAATTAGAATATACCATAATCTAACCTTAAGCATGCAAATCTATCCACCCATGTACCAACAAAAGCAAGCTTTATTTTACAACAAATTAGTCCATAGGAGTAACTAAAAGACAGACTGCTTTTTGTTCCTTTTTAATACCTTAATTATAATAACACCATATGATCAACATGGAGATAAGTAACCCAACTGTACTATCACACACCATTAGCACTGTTAAAGTCACTATAACTGCTGTTATGATACCTGCTAAGGACCTTGCACTTGACCACATTATCATAGACATAGAACCCAGGTGTGACCATGATCCGAACCATTGTAGGTACCAACTTCTTAGCCTTATCAGCACCCATATCCTCCATATAAACCGGATCGAACCGAACCCCTCTATCAACCCGAAAAATACTCAATGCAGGATGAACCGAATTAGCCAACAAATGGACCAACCAAACACTCTTAGCCGCCCCGAAAAACGCTTGCAACAGTTGCTCAGGCCAAGCCCTATTCCATCCAAGCATTGTCACAATCTCACTCATCTTCCTATCACAAAACCTACTAAACTCCTCACTAAAATGCTTAGTCCCCTTATTCAACACCTCCTCCCATTGCAACCCCTTTAAAGCCTCATACGCCCCGAAATTCCCCTCGGACCTATCCACCGGGTTCAAAACCCCATTAACCGAATTCCTCACAAACCCGACCGTCTCAAAATCCTCGTAAAAAGCCGCACTCAATAGCGCCTCCAGATAAAACTGGAGGCTCCTCGGGTTATAATTACCCGAGGATAATTTAATATCGTACGATCGTAAGATCGTACATAACCGGTCCAACACCTTAACCCCCATCAACTTAAGCTGAGACGTAAGCGCCTTACTTAGAAACCGGATCGACGACCTAGCCTCGGACACCGAGCCTAAAAAGTGCTTAATTATAAATTCAACCCCATCAACACCACCATTCTTATTAACATTACTAATACTATCATCAACAACACGAAGTCCATGTGGCACACCCCACGCCAAAGCCGCTTTCGACGGGCTTTGCACCTGGTGACAAATCTCAAGCCCAGACTTGAGGCTATGACAGTACACCTCAAGACGGTTGAGCTTCTTCTCAAGCTCAGCCATTGAGTACTTGAGCTTCGAGGACTCAAGGATAGCTTCGTCTCTCTTCCTTGTCACGTAAGCGAGCTTTTGGGACAGCTCCGCCACCCCTGCTCTTAAATTCGCCTCCCTATCCGACGATAATTCCGGGTGGAGTAGCGTAACAGGGGATGGAGATGGAGATGGAGATGGAGATGGTTTCGGGCTTCGTCTCGAGAGGCCCGATATCAGGGACTTGAAAAGCCCCCCGCCATTCGGCGAGGGGTGAGAGTGAGAGAGTTGATGGGCACTCTTGTTGCTGTCGAGGGGGACAACCATGACGGATGTTTTCTCGCGGGGGGTGGGGCGGCAGTTGTTGCACAAGACGGCCGTGGAGGAGGAGTTCTCCGGGTTGCGCCGCTTTTTGGCGGGCTCGTGGAGTGGGGTCCGCTGGTGGTGGTGGTGGTGGTGGGGTAGGGGTGTGTCGGTGTATGCTGAGGTGGCACTGTTGGGTGTCTGTGTTGCTGATCTTGATCTTACTGGCTCTGTTTCTTCACTCTCGTTTCCTTCCTGAATCTGCACACATTAATACAAAAATGACATTTTAAATGAAACCCATTAATTTGATCAAACTCTAGATGTAAAAAAATAGTTGGAGGAGGAAATTACAGGAGTGAAGAGATGAGGAGAGGAAGAAGAGGGGGGAGCCATAGATGATGTGGTAGTGGTAGGGTGGGATGATGTATATAAATGGGGTGTATAAGATATGGTTTTGTGATTTTATTATGTTAGATTGTTGGTTTGACTTAGAGAAGTGAAGTGAGTGATGTAAGTAAGTTAGATGATTAGAAAGAGTGGAGTAGAGTGGACAAGTACAAAGGTAGGGAAGTGGTGAGTTTGTGTTTGTGTTTGTTTTTTCTAGTTTTGGCGGTCAGAAAAGAAGGACCTTCTTTCGTTTTCTCAAGGCATAATGCTTGGGTGAGCCAGTGAGGTAGTGTAGACTGTAAAGTTTGTCATTTTGTAATGATGGTTAAATCGATATTGCAAATCTGGAGAGACTGTTTGAATTCTAGTGGGGAGTTAAATTGTCATCCATGTTCTAATGATGGTTTCGGTTCTTTTACACACTGTTCATTTAAACTCAAATTCTCATAATATGAAATGATGGAGTTGCAATCTTTTTTCTCCATATATAACAAATGATCAGTTTTAGTTATGAAATAAATTGCCCTCCTTAATTTTTTACATTTCGAAAAGTTGACAATCATTAAAGGACGGAGGGAGTATATGGCAATTATATAAAGTATATATGAATATATGATGCAAGGGATAAGCAAATCAGCAAATGATTTGCAATTTTATTCCTTTCTTGAAAAACTTTTTGGAATAGATGATTTGTGTAAATAAATTATGGAAGTATAATCTTTTCATTTATCTTGTTCTTGATGATTGAGCGATAGGCCGATAGTTGTATCAATCGCTTGTTTCATATGGATGTTGTAGGTTAGAGTTAAACTTGTTGCACATTGGTTATACTCCAAAATCCTATAAGGTGAAAATCTAAATTTTTGGTTAAATTTACACCATGATCACAATTCACACAGGCCATCAAAACATTTCTTGAGATAGAATGCAAATCACTAATTTGAGAAGTAAAGTTTTCGTCATATTTTCCTTGGGAAGGGATGTAATCTATTCTACTGAACATGTGTGATTAGTACTAACTACTAAGTTTGCACGATTGGTCTTAAAAAATACTACTACGGAGTACTAGTTTATTATTGAAGCAAACAGTTAACTGCATGAGTCACTCAATCTACCATAATAAAGTTCGTTCTTGGTCACATAAAGCAATATGATATGCATCTCGCTCTCTTCCACTATTCTAAACAAAGAAAAGAGAGCCAAAACGGATTGTGTGAGAAATCGGATGAGTTTATTAGCACAGATGGAACAGAACTGGTAGTGGTAGTGCTACAATTGTACGCAGCTGACATATTATTGTTGCATGATAAACGTTTTAGCTAATTCAGTTACATCTGCCAGAAAAACACATGAGCAGTTTTGATCATGAGGTCATCATCCTTGTTCACAAATGTTGAAATTGAACAAACAGTAGTTTGGCATATTTGGTAGAACATAACAGTGAGAATGTGAGATCATTCAGATGAACTAATATACACTATTTATAAGGCCTGATAAGGAGATTGTGAGAATTTGAGGCAAATTAAGTTTTTCTCACCATATAACCAAAAAACTCACAACATTACCTGCGTAGGAAGGCATGCATGGATTCGGTAGTCGGCAAAAGAATTTATTGTCTGGACAAATTTGACTATCCAGCCCTTGCTTGGCAGCATTATATTACTAGTTCGTTTCTTACATTTGTTTAATGTTCGTGTCTAGTTCAAATATATTTCGATCTTCTATGCATTTGATTTGGCTACCAAAGATAGCAGGTTATGACAGCCGTACGAATGTTCAACTTTCAATGAAATTATTTTAAGAGCTACCATAAACTAGCTAGCTCACAAGTACTCGTATATAACACAGTAAGGCTGGCAATCTGGCAAAGGGAGTATTATTGTACATATATGTAACAGACGAGTTAGCATAATGTATATCGATCTCCACATATCTACAATGCATATATTCAAATGTTACCCCCTTAACTATATATTGGATACATATGCGTAACAGATCGAATGATTGATCGTGAACCTGTAATCATTTATCAGTCATCAATTAGGATGGGAAAACATCGAAGCTACTTGTAAATATATGGTTTTGGCATCTCTTCAATCGATCCAATGATTAATGTATTTGATAGAAATGTACCTTTACTATAAACTAGCTACTAATCTTATTTTAGTCTCATATGAGTTCATAAAGCAGTAGATAAGAAATGAACCTGTTATCTCGGAGTTAGAAGATGAAATTAGACCACTATGCAAAACTCTGATTCTTTACTAAGCCACACTACTAAGCTCGTAAAATATACAATAAGAAGTTGTATGTCCATAACATTATATTGTTCTCCCATGCTCCTCGATGGTACTATCTCTTTAACGTGGATTGTTCACTTCACGAAGAAACAAAAACAAACAAAACACAATTGGTTTTCCCAATTATAATTGCTTCTGTATTATAGCCACCTTGGTATCACAATCTTACCACATTTTTCTGTACAAAGTTAAAAATTCTGATTACAGTATAAACTTATTAACGAGCTAACATTCCTAACCTCCAAGGGGGGATTAGAAGATTCAGACAAGACAGTACTACCAGCCAGTGGTTAGCGCTTAACGGTGTGTAGGTTTTAGGAATGTGCTGCTTTCAAGGAGTAAATAAATCCCAGGGACTGTGTTGGGGAAATGAAACGAGCGCAAAACTAGAAAAGTGTAACATGAACACCACAATATAATCAACCGCATTAAATGTGCGTCCATACAATTTAGAAATTGCATGCAGTCATAGAATAGGTGACGAACATTTATGTGATTATATTTTCTCATTTACTACTTGTTCTGAAATCCTCAACTACCTCATATTAAATCCTCTCAGCCACAACAGCAGGAGAGAGATTGATAAGGGAGAAGGGCAGTTTTGTGTGTGTGTGAAAGAAACATGTGAATTCAATAAATGAGATAAAGATGGAGAGGCAGATATCGGAGCTAACGCAGCATTTAATGCGGTCCTCTATAGACTATAGCTTCCGGTTATGATAACCATGTCCATCTAGCTGACACGTTACAGTGTCGCATCTGTTAGTATTCAGATTAGTGTCTACTGTTATCGTTCTGTTTGGGGCAGTGACGCATATTAGTATTGGCTTCGTTCCTCTTATGGACCCATATAAGGTTCAACTATATGATTTCTATTAACACTACTTGCTTAATTTGTGTAGTTCACCATCAAGATTCAACTAAATAATTTTGATCACTTGTAGTAACCCATTAATGTTTGCAGTCTGGATTCATGGATTGGGTTGTTAGAGACTTAGAGTACTTGAGTGTTCTCACGCTACAACTATAGTCTTAGTTAACTAGCTAGGATCGGAGTACTCAACAGTTAACTATGCAAGCCAAAGCTTAAACATTGCCACACCACAATATATGACATATGTTTTGTTGCGGCAATGTCACTCAAATTGCTTAATTAGTTGCATGGCATGAGTGGTCTTCTCTCTTATCGATCTCTTTCAAGTATAGGTACTGTAAGAGATTAGAACTTGCCGCAAGACTGACTCCTTGAGTTGGAGAAATGGACTTAATCAATGTTTTTTTAGTTTGTTCATATGCGCATATCAGCGCGCATATGATATCTAGTGGTCTGGTAATTGTCAATTTTTTATAAATTTTGTTCGCCTTGTGGACGAATAAAATGGAGATGAGCACGCACCAAAAAGGCTTAAGTCTGAGTAAACTTTCGAATTTGAGTTGCCCGTGTCTTTCATTGTTATGGTAAACTTGTGCGCCTCCATTCCGTCATTTGTTTGAATTTTGATTAGAACTTTCACATGCATTAATTCATAGGGCTACAGGCCTGCAGAGTCAGACTATATCAATAGCAGGGAAGGCAGGATAAATCCATGCGTAATTTTAACCCGTTGTGAAAACCCAAAGTTCGTTACCATGTGTGTATCTCTACTAGTGATGTCCTAAATCCTTTAGGACAGGGAAGAGAATATCTGAATATATGGACAACTGGACAAGTGCGAAGTCTACTTGCTTTGTCTTGTTTGAGCTCAGAAGCTTCCAATGGCTTTGCATCACAAAATCATGATAATGTTCATGCAACTTGATACAGGACCCTCTGATTTGTTTGGTTTTAGTGTGGTTGACTTCTAAACTTCTTTTGTGTTTTACTTTGGTTTTGTTCTTATTTCTGAAAGAAGCAAGACTTTTGCAAGAAACAATGATAATGATGTTTTATGGCAAAATTGGTCCTACTATTAATATAAGAAAGTTATCTCATATAATATTTTAATATTTGTGGCCATATTGCATAATGCCATTATGTTGCAAAAATGCAAAATTGTAGTATAATTCAGAAACACTTGACTGTTTTCAAATTTAAGTTATCATTGAACTAAATGAAATTGTTGAACTAGACATTACCGAACCCAAATAATATGAATAATCGGGTAGAACCGGGCGGGATTCGGGCCGAAAATTCATGTTCGAACGGGTCTGGCCGGGCTCGGATCTCAGGCTTTTTTTGCGCTTAATTAGAGATTCTTATACCAAGTATGACACTCACCCCGGGTATCCATATAAGGTGATTCTTTTTAGTCCACTTATTTTTTTTAAATCTATGCAACTATGTTTATAGAAATATAATATTTCATTTATAAAAATTAATAGCAATTCCATATTGTTTCTAGGGTATGTTTTTTTATTCGTTACTCGGAAAACAAAACTTAAAATACCTAAACAATTTAAAATTTGGGCTGTTTGGGCCGGGCTTTCAGCCCAAACCCGACCCAAAATTGGGTCATACTTTCAGACCAAATCCGACCCAAAATTGGGCCGGGCCGGGCTACTTTGATTGACCTGCTCTAGTTACTATCATACTGGTAACAATCCGTTGGGTATGTAAAGTATGATTTTCCTACCCCAAGGGTGTTGCTTAACGTAACCTTCAAATTACTAACGCAACTGGTCTTTCTTTTATTTTTCCCTTGTAGTTTGGGGTTTTAACTTGGATGTATTAGTATTTTGAAGGTTGCGTTAAGCAATCATAAGCCCAAACAACCAAAAATCCCTAACATAGCCCAAGGCCCAAAGGGAGGCACGAGAAGGTTCCTTCCTAAAAAGAGCGGGTAAAAAGCAGAATACATGTAAAATAGCCTGGAACAAACATATTAGAATTTGCTAATTATTATTCCTTTTTCATTTGTGTGTGATCATTTTTCTCTTTAGGGTTTTATTTCCATCAATTTCCTTTCCCAATTTCCAGGTGACTCATCTTATTATTACATTATCTTAGGTTTTATACATTTCATGGTTGTAATATTGATATTGCTAATCATTGTTGTTTAATTTTATCATCAATTATGTTTACTGTTCAATTTGCCCTGTTGATCATACTTTCTTAACTGTTATGACCATGTTTATGCTTTTGCCTTTTCATCTTTATATGAATTTTTTAGCTTTTTTCATCTTCTTTTTTATCTGCTGTATATAATAAAGGAACCAAGTTAGATGATTTTTCAAAGTTTGTGGATTAGTTAAATTGCTCTGTATGTCTTATCTTTTGCTAAGTAGTTGGGTATTTTAATGTGATTTTGGAAAGTATTAATTCCCTAGAAAAATATAGTAGAAATGTATAAAGGAGGAAGAATTAGAAATTATTTGATGGGAAAGGAAAATGCCCACATAAGAATAAGAATAAGATTAAGATTAAGAAGAAGCACAAGTGCAAAAGTTGGCAGTTGTTCTTAGAAATGTTCTACTTAAATGTTTTTATGACTGTTGGAAAATTGTATTAGCTGCAAATCTTGGATAAGTAGTCGAGACAAGGTAGTAGAAGCTTTGCTTAAATGACAAGGTAGTATTATGGATTATGGATGATAATGATGATGCCGCGAACTTTTCTTATTCTGCAGTTTATACTGTTTAGACTTGAGAAACATGAAAAGTCTGTAAAACATTCTTTTAGTAGATTACGTTTTCTTGTACATAAGTTGTGTAAGTCAAGTCTATGGCCAGTCAGCATGTTTCTTATAGCTAGTAGAACAATATAATGGTTTGGGATTCCCCAGCAAACGCCATCTGGAGTTGTGGTTGTGTCAGTGTCATTTTTGATATCAGGTTTTGGGCTTTCTTAATAGAGTTTGTATTCTTTCGTAGTGCGGTGTGGATTAATGCCATAATTGATTGAAGGGGTACTGTGTTTCTATTTTTGTGAGGGTTTTATTATTGTCATGTTCAACGACTTTGTGAAACCTTTGTTTCTTATACATGGTTATTCTTGTACATTTTTTGTTTGTCTGTCTAAGCATGGTTGAATGTTAATCGTCTGTTTCTCCTTTCTCAGGAATCGTTGGCAAAAGGAAAATGCAGGGAAGGGGAGGGAGGGGTGGTTTCCCTAACTCTGATCCATTTGCAGGTTTCGGTGGTTTTGGTAGCTTCGGAGGCCACCAGAGTTTGTTGTCAAACTTTTTTGGGGGGAGGGATCCTTTTGATGACCCTTTCTTCACTCAGCCATTTGGAAGCAGGTTTGAGTCAAGCTTCTTCGGTTTAGGTGGTAGTCCTTTTGCTGGTGGTCCAAGTGGTAGTCCTTTTGTTGGTGGTCCAAGTGGTAGTCCTTTTTATGGTGCTCCGCATGCTGGGTTCATAGAGCAGCAAGAGACACAAATGAATAAACGGAGGGGACCTGTGATTGAGGAGTTAAATTCTGATGATGAGACGGTAGGAGATGGAACTGCTGTCAAGACAAAGGACAATTCCAGGAAGCACTCTAGGCGAGACAAAACACCTTATGTTGAGATTTCGAATGAGGAAGCTGATGGTAAAAGTGGATTACCGTCTTTAATTACTGTTTCAGTTACTTTATGTCTTGCTGTATGAATTCTTATGATGTTGTTGGGTGGCAGATAGGAATGATAAACACATGCAGCACCAAAATGTGTTTGGCAGCAGGAACAGTATGAGCAATGCACAGATGCATTCCCAGTCTCAGCCTCAGTTTTACTCCTTCCAGAGCTCATCTGTATCGTATGGTGGTACTAATGGAACTTATTATACCAAATCTATGACCAAAAGGGCCGGAAGTGATGGAGTAAGTGGCTGACTTTAAATTGAGACTCCTTGTTGTAATAGTGTGCAACTCTACAGACTGATTTTAATGTAGTGATGTGTGTATCCAATAGGTGGCATTTGAAGAGTTCAAAGAAGCTGATAGCACTACTGGTCAAGCAAATCACAGGATCTCAAGGGGACTTCATAACAAGGTATTATAGTTGTGTTGAATACTCTCTTGCATCGCTGAATAGTTGTTAGATGTTGGTTTGAAAAACAGAACTTCTGTTATTCTGATCCTGCGTTTATAGGGCCATACTTTGGCAAGGAAGCTTAATTCTGATGGTAGAGTGGACACAAATCAGGCTCTGCATAACCTAAATGAAGGTGTGTACTCCATATATTGACCAGTATTTCATCATTATACAATATAGTAGAGTGACTGTGTTGATCTGTGCAATGATATGTTCAAGTGAATCTGATTTGGCGTATATGATGCACTTACTGTAGATGAGCTTGATCACTTTGAACAAGCTTGGGAGAGGAGTTCTGGAAGGCACTTGACTGGTTCGAAACAGAGACTGGAGCATGGTAAGAGACTAAGAGCTCTCAGTAGATCGTCTTAATGACTATGATGTTTATCTGTGTTGAGGTGGGTGTATTTATGTGGCCATAACTACAGCCTCCATTGCAAAAGAGTTGTCCAATTTTACTTTTTTTTTTTGTTTTATTTCAATAAAATAGGCGACATTTCATTTATCACCGTAATTCCAAATAATTTGTTGTTCCTCTTTTTGTGATATTTTGCCAATATGGAAGTCTTGTTTCTTTTTAAGAAATCATGGGGTTTTGGAACCTTAGTACAACAAAGGATATAAAGAAGTGTTGTGAACACATAATTTAACAGAATCGGGAACTTAGTACACATTACTCCAAAGCTGTCATTTATTTTGAAAAGGAAGTAGTAACAACTGAGCTGCCTTTGGAGCAAGCCTTAGGGAACTGCAGAACAAAAAGTCGTATTTTCTTATAATAATATTTACAAACTTACACCTGCTTGCTGAGGATTTGGTGCTATTATGCTTAAACTTTGAGTTGTCTGCAGCAGTCCTTGCAATGAAATCCCAACTGTTTTACACTGCTCATGTAGTCTTCTGATTGTAAAAGAGCATCATCTTTCCCGTTCTAGTGTTTTTAATACTAATGCCTGTAAAGGTACTTCACTTGTTCTACACCCTGGCTGAGTAATTACGGGATTGGGAACTGCTTTGGTTGCATATGGGAATTGGGATCTCTGTGGTCTAGTCATTACCTTCTGTTCGTATATGAGATCTGCAAGGTCGCTGTTTCTTCTTCTGTCTGTGTCTTTCATATAAGTAACGTATTTTCTTATGAAACATACAGGCAATTTTGGGTCTGGTAGTAGTGGACATACAGGCAGGGGAGGCTGGGCCCTTCCCTCTACACAGAGTCCAGAGTTACGTGGTACAAACAACACACAAACGGGAGACGGGTATAATGTTCATCATAGACAGGGAACAGATCCGTGGATCTCGCGGAATAACTGAGGCTTGAAGCAAATGGCTAAAGTTTTATGTAGAACATTGCTCTTATGCCTTGGACCTATGTACTTAGTAGTAGTAGTAGGCCTCAATTAAATATGCTGAGCGATGCTATGCCGGCTGTTTCTAGAACGTGTGGTGTTTCATTTTCCCTTTAAGCGTTGTGTCCTATGCTTTTGTTGTAATAATCTTGTGTGTTGGGTGATCAAGCACATCACTTTCATATCATCATCTTGCATATGTTGAAATAGGCGGCGATAATGGTGATTGAATGAGAAATTGTTGTAGAATATGCATTTCTTTCGAGTTGCGGTAAGTATTTTCTGCTAGTGGGTAGCCGAGAAACAAGTTGGTATTGTTATTGTTATTGGTATTGTTATTGTTATTAATATTATTAGAAATCAACGACGAAATATTTACAAGAAGTTAGTGGGTAGCCGAGAAACAAGTTGGTCCCTCACTCATTTAGCAATAGAAAAATTAATCCTAGTGAAAATATGCGCCGCTGCACTCGCCCATATATCATGAGATAAAGAGAATTTTTGAACCCGTCTGAGCAACATGATAACATCATCCTCTAATTCTACTAGTGAAGAAATTAAGAACGAAAACAATACACAATAGACACACAATTGGCCTTGATTTGTCGCGCTTCAACACGCCACATCAATCACAACACGACCAACCACAAAGTCAAACGTCCCAGATTGGGTAAAGGAAGAAGACCTAATAAAATCCACACACACACACATCAAGACCACCCTCCCAAGAATAAAGTAATATGTCAGCAGGATGAAAGGGTCTACCAAACCCATCACATAAACCAATATTAACTTCCTTTACTGCTGAAATCCCAGAATGGTAACACACATTAAGGAGAGTATCGCGAATAACATTATGCTGATGTTTAATACAAACAATGTCCGCACAAGATATAACATGATCCCCATAAATATCTCCCACAGAAACCCTCGAGCAAGTTGAACACGTAACGGAAAAAGAAACAGAGGGTTACCCAATCGATAGCAAAGCACACACCAATAAGTCTTACAATTCAAAGTTTGTCTAATCCAAAAATCGGGATTGCACGAAGCCAATCAGAAGCATGATCACTCTATTGAGAATTCCACAAGGCTATTTGACGCGACGTCAAAGAGAAAGTGGTTTATGCTTTTTTAGCAACCCGTGTGAAATACATATCTGCTAGTTTCTTCATGAGTTTGGCCGTTTGGGGGCAACGATCTCAGCAGAGTTACACAAAAAGTGTGTATCCACAATACTGATGATCAACAAACACAACACATCATCAAATGAGGGCCCAGACACATTAGTATCAGCGTGTTGTAGAAATTTACTTTGCAAATCAACAGATTGCAAGCGTGAGACAAAAAGGTATAATTTACAACATTACCTGCAGAGTAAACACCAAGGCCCCCAAAAGCAAGCTCAGTGATGTAGTCAAAATCAACACTTAGAGCATGTGTAAGGGAAAAAAATGAAGAGTAGAGTTGGTTTAAGGGCTAATATATGACTTTTTGCTCACAATGGTGTTGACACACTTTAAGGACACATGGCATGATTTAAGTGAGTCACAACCCACTACCCAAAACACTTTTTCTATTATTACTAGGTTTTGGACCCGGCGATGTCCGGGTAATCATAATTTTTATCTCATTTGACGGTAAAGTTTTTATTATATGCATATAACTAGCACATTCAAAATTGCTTATCTTAACAGGGTCGGGTGCAATAGATGTTTTTAGTTTCTCCATGCATAAAGTTTTGAAGTCGGAAAATGATGAATATTGATGTTAAATTGTCAATAGACATTTATTGTACATTATGTTACATAATTTTATTTTTCTGCATAGTTGCGATATAATCTTTATGCTAGATTTAATTTTCATTCATAGGTTTTAATAATTATAAAGAGAGGAAAAATTGCATTTAATATGTCATGTTGGAAGGTAGGGACATGATGATGTGGCGCAATATTGTAAAAGAGAACGTGGCGCAATGTCTGGGTTTGAACGCCTTTTAACAATATTGTATGTATTGTATAGATAGATTTTCACTAAATGGTGCCCCACCCCAGCCATTTTCATTTCTCACGATCAACTAACTCTACACTAGCTCAAGTTGTTGGAGCTATCTTACCCCAATCATAAGGTTGGGGGTTCGATTCTTATGTGCGACTTAGTGCGCTCCTTTCAGATAAAAAAAAACTCTACACTAGCTCTCCATGAAAAGTAAGTGAAACTAGCTCTTTAAAAAGTAACTGAAGAGCTAGTGAAGGGTAAAACCATTGTAGGCAAAGAGTTACCCTCTAACCTCTCTCTCTCTAAATGGTTTAAACTGAACTGAACTAAACCGAACTATACTAAACTGAACCAAACTGAATCGAACTATACTAAATTAAACCGAACTATACTGAACTGAACCGAACTAAACTGAACAATATTGAACTAAACTGAACTTCCAGGACCACCCAATAATTTAACACCAAATTGTGGCCAATCATCTAAACTATACCGAACTGAACTGAACTGAACTGAACTGAACTAAACTGAACTGAAAGTCCTTAAAAGTACTCCGTAAGTTATAACGGCTGCAACATAAAAGAACAGAACACGACAGTAGTCTTGTCCACCTGTCGGGTCCCAAAAATGGCAGCCCTCCGAACAACCACCACCCTCTTCCTCCGGCGTGTCCCCTTCCCGGCGTTTCAAACACCCTCACTGCTCCTCCCTCCGTCGAACCGCGTTTCTTCCGTACCGTTATTCGCAACCTTAAACCTCTCCGGCGGCCGGAGAATCAGCTCCGGCGGCATCCGATGCGGGGCGGCCTCGCAGTACGGGGACGCCGGGAGGAAGGCGTCGTCGCGGCTTTCCCAGGTCCATCAGATTATGTTGGAGTCCGAGGAGCGCGCTAATTCCGCCGCCAATGAGGCCCCGCCACCTAAGCTCGCTCTCGGTAAAATTACTTCATTTTTAGCAGTTTTGTTTATTTGTTTGTTTTCGGTTATTTTCACTTATTGTAGGAATGTATTAAGTTTTTTTTTTTTTTGTTTTTTTCTGGTGTGAAATGTGCGCACAAAGTCGCTGATAATAATCGAACCCTTACCTCATAGTTGGGGTAATAGAGCTCTAATTACTTGAGCTAGTTCTTTTATTGTACTCCCTCCGTCCTCTAAAGATAATCAACTTTTCAAAATGCAAAAAATTAAGGAGCACAATTTATTTCTTTATCTTCCTCTTAAATGTTAGATTGTTTCCCCAAAAAATGATCACTAACACCAAAATCTCCTAATATCATGATAATGAAAGTAAGTTTGGTGAGAGAAATTGATGAGTTTACAAAAAAGAAGATGTTAATATGGGAAGTTGATAATTGATGTATTTTTAGCTCCTTAACCTTGACATTTTTTGTGTACGGACTATAATAGAAAATTTGTCAATCTTTAGAGGACGGAGGGAGTAATAATGTTTGAGTTGATTCAGTGGAAATGTGATATTGTGAGTGAGTGTATGAGAATTTGAGTTTATACTGTTTATTTATTTATTTATTTTCAGTTATTTTGGCTTTTTCGCAGCAATATATTTATTTGATTAGGTCAAAATGTTAATTTATGAATTTATAAGTGATTGTTTGAGAATTTGACTTTATACAGTTTGTGTGGATGTATTTAGTTTGCTAGGGATATGAATAAGTGGAAATGTGATATTGTGTGAATGACTATTGGAGAAGTGACGCGAATTGGAGTAGGATGATGTCCTATATAGCGTAGAGGCGAATTTGAGGCGTGATTTTTTTTTTTTTTTTTTTGGTGATGATTCAGAATATCAATATTCTGAGTGATTTTATGAGAATTTGAGTTTACACAATTATGTGGGTGTTTAGATAGTTAGGGCTTTGAGTAAGTGGAAATGTGATATTATGCAAATGATTATTGGGGAAACGACACGAGTGAGTTGTAGTAGGATGATGTCCTATTTACTATTTAGCATAGACGCGAAATTGAGGTGTAAATTTTTGAGCTCTTTTGGTGCGAATGAATTTACGTAGTGGATGGAGATTGATGGAGGTTTGAATAAGTCGAAGTGTGATGTTATGGGTGATTAGATGAGAATTTGACTTTACGCAATTTGTGTGGACATTTAGTTTCATAGAGTTTTGAATAAGTGCAAATGTGATGTTATGAGTGTTGGTATGTTAGTAAATATTGGAGGACTGACGCGAATCGGAGTAGGATGACATCCTATCTAGCGTGGAGGCAAAATTGAGGCATGGATTTTTTTTTTTGGTGATAAGATGAATTTACGCGGTGTACGGAGATTGATGGAGGTTTGATAAGTTGAAATGTAATATTATGAGTGATTATATGAGAATTTGACTTTACACAGTTTGCTTGGATATATTTAGTTTTTAAAGGTTTTGATTAGTGGAAATGTGATGTTATGAGTGGTTATTATGTGAATGATTATTGAAGAAGTGGCGCGAAGTGGAGTTGGATGGTGTTCTATCTAGCGTAGACGTGAGATTGAGGTGTGAATTTTTTTTATTCTTTTTTGGTGAGTAAGAGTGTTTCGCGGTACACGCAGATTGATGGAGGTTTGATCGAGTCAAATTGCGATGTTATGAGTGATTAGATGAGAATTTGACTTTACGCGGTTTGTGTGGATTTTTAGTTTTATAGGGCTTTGATTAAGTGGAAATGTGATGTTATGAATGATTATTATGTAAATAATTATAGAAGAAGTGGCACGAATCGGAGTAGCATGATGATGTCCTATTTAGCGCAGTTGCGAAATTGAGGCATGGAATTTTTCTTTTGTGTGAGAATGAATTTGCGCGGTAGACGGAGTTTAATAGAGTTTTGATTAAGTTGAAATGTGATATTTTGACTGTTCATATGATAATTTGACTTTTTAGTCATATATAGTTTGATAAGGCTTTGATTGAGTGGAAATGTGATATTATGAGTAATTCACGAGGTCGATTGGAGCAGGATTGATCAATGCTGTCCTTTTCTGCATAGACACGAAATTGAGGCATGAATTGATGATCTTTTGTCAGAATTTGAATTTACGTGGTAAACAGAGATGTTCATGTTTAATTGGATATGGTATTGATTTAGTCTGTTGTTATTGACCATTTCTGAAACAAAATGATGTTTATTTAGCTTGATAAAGGTTTGATTAAGTCGAATTGTGATGTTATGAGTGGGGTGACATCATCTGGTCATGAACTATTTTGGGAGAATTTGATTTTAGATCGTGAAGAGAACTATTTTATGTTTTTGTTTGAT
The DNA here is from genome assembly GCA_901111285.1 of Corrigiola litoralis. NCBI lineage: Eukaryota > Viridiplantae > Streptophyta > Magnoliopsida > Caryophyllales > Caryophyllaceae > Corrigiola > Corrigiola litoralis. Next base: position 19,093 of record CAAKMY010043159.1, read on the forward strand.
TCCTAGATTTTTTTAGTTAGATAAGCCTTTGATTAAATCAATATGTGATATCGTGACTGATTGTATGACTATGTGAATGTCAATCTTAGGAATGACAGAAATTTGAGTTGGATTACATTGATTTAGTCGTGAATATGAGACTTTTAATCTGGGACGGTTAAGGGGAAATGTCTATGTCGAATTGGATAAGGCTATTATTAAAACATTTGTTTGCGAAGATTTAGTTCATGTGAAATCATATATCAAGGAAAAAAGAAGTGTTGGACTGTTGGGTTCTTGAAGATAGCTTGAGAATGATGTGAAAAGATTTGTTAATTGGAGGTGTCGGCACTGTTAAATTAGGATATTTGAGCGCAAATGTCAGCATTTTGAGTAGGATGATTACATTTTATAAAATGGCGTTTATTTCAATTGAGATAAATGAAGACATGTGCTTAGTTGGATAGTTGTTTGATTTGAGCTAATCTTTGTAACACAATCCATTGTAAGCGTCATATTTGAAGGTCAATAAATGGCGAATATGTCATTAAGAAAGACACATTTTTTTATATCAATTTTTTTCTTTAATTTACTCCTATAAAAGATTGCTTTGAATTCTTTTTATTATTTTCATGATTGTGTATGGTTTCTATTCTTTCTCACGGAACAACAAAACTGAATGTTTGGACTATACGAGTAATTGATGTGGTTGCTTGAATTTATGTTATTGTAATACAAATATTGGAAACGTGATATATAAGCATAAAAAAGAGCTCCAGGTACATATTGATTATGTGGGGATAATAAGTGTGGGTGTTTGAATATTATGCAAATTATTGAATCCTGATGTTATGGCTGCGGCCACTTGACTTTATAGTTATGCAGTTTCTCCTCTTTTTATTTCAATATGTAGCGTGTTTCTCATGCCTAGATGTCATTGATGAACAATTTGCTTCAGTTATCCTTGATGTCTCTCTCTTTGCTTAAAAAATGATGAATGTGCCAATTGTGGCTGGTTTGCAGTTGCAATCATTAACATAGTTTTGTCCCAGAGTCCTTTTTTTATTGGTTGGGTGGGGGGTTGGTTTTAGGGCTATCTACTTTAAGGTGTGTATACTGTTACATTGGTTTTAGCATAACAAGATGAGCTCTAAAGAACTGTATGATTTCTGCAATGATTTTCCAGTAAGAATGCGACTATTAGAATATTGTCAAAATGTGTGAGCTTTAAAGAATGTCATGAGCTTCATGCAACTGTTTTCCGAAAAGAGTGTGACTATAAACTACTGTCAAATGTATGTTTTGCTTTTCAGGAAATTATGAATTTTGCTATTGCATAACTCATTTTCCTACTTCCTTATTCAGTTACTATTCCATGTAAACATATTAACTTTGCGCCTTGCCCTTACACTATTAGATACTTTTGTCAGTTCATGAAATGCCTTCACCTTCTGACAAGTCATTAATGTACCAATTTTGTGTTGGAAATTAGTTTTTGGGGGGCTTATCGTGGTGATTATAGACTTGTTCATGAGCATAGTAGTGTATTATGCTCGAGTTATCTGCTGCTTACTTCAAGATAGTTGATTTTAGTGTTGAATTATGTACTAGGTTCCAACTGATACATTCTTTTTGTGCAGAACATGTGAGCGTGAGTTTTGCAAGAAGTGGAGGGCCTGGAGGTCAAAATGTAAATAAAGGTGTTGTGTGCTGCTATATATCTTTAGTAGTGACCTGGTATACTGATTTCCTCAGACCTCATTCTTTTATTATCTGTCCTATGTAGTCAACACTAAGGTAGACATGCGCTTCAATGTGAAAAATGCAACTTGGCTTAGCGAAAGAGTCCGAGATAAGATCATGCAACTGGTTTGGTTCTTGCCTCTTCGAGCATTCTTGTTTTTCCTGCCTGAGTGATTTATATACCCTGATTCATAAGAGAGTAAACAATTATGTTTTTATTTTCGTCTACGGTTGTCAGCACTACTTTATCGTCTTTATTCTGCTTGTGTTTTGCAGGAGAAAAATAGGATTAACAAAGATGGAGAGATTGTTATCTCTTCCACAAAGACTCGGACACAGCAGTAAAGTTCTCTCCACGTTCCTTTATTTCAGCCTTTTCATCCTGAAACTTAAGTAGTTTTTTGCTTCTTTGTCCTTAGGGGTAACATTCAGGATTGCTTATCTAAGCTACAGGTATTTTCTCCATTTTTCTTTCATTCGTTCTGTGGAATGATCGAACGACTGTTTCTCAATAAACAGTCTGCTTTTTATTACTCCATTGTTGAGGTTGACAAAAAATTCTTTTCTTTTGCATGCGGCTATCAATACCTTATGGTGGCCTTTGTTGGATGTCTTTATGCTAAATTTATACATGCCAAGCTTAGCTTTGGCCTTTTCCTCACAATTTGCAAATAATTTATCTGGCATGTTCTTTCTGTACCTTTTCCGCCAGTTTTGACTTGGCAGTTCCTCTTGTGTACTAACCCATTTTTTTATGCACTTGCAAATGGTTTAATGAACCTAGGCAATTGTCGAAGCTGCTTCCTATGTTCCACCTCCTCCTTCACAAGAGCAAAAGAAGAAAATAGCCGAGCTGTATGTTACTCTCCAATGTCTCATTTATAGTCCTAAATACATAGAGCGGTTCTTTCTTGTGATACTGACTTCACGTATGGTTTTCTTGTGGCTGAAGGGCTGCAAAGTCTGAGGCGAAACGATTGCAGAACAAGAAAGTCCTTTCACAAAAGAAGGCAATCCGAAGAAATAAAGGTAGTTGGGATTGAAGTGGTGAGCTGTAATCTTTATCACTTCAAGTCTGAAAATGATATCAGACCCCCATTTGATTCTTAGAGAATTACACGTTACCTATATCTTTACATGGACGTGATTTATTGGATTGTTCTCTAGAAGTCTGCTGAAAAGAAGTATTCCCTTTTGGAAAGATGGGAGGACAAAGAATTGATTTTGTCCATTGTGAATATTGGGTATGGTTGATTGTAATGGTTTGTCTATGTAACATCAGTTCTGTCCATTTTTAGATTGCATCGCAGGAAACATGCAGAATACTTAGATTCGACCACCTTTGACTAAACTTCCAGTTCCTTGTGCAGATGTTATCCTGTTAACCGTATTTGTCGGCAGTTTATTATTCCTTTGTCAAGTTGGTCACTTTGATAGTTGGTATATAGTTAATAAGTTAGGTGCCGGCATTGATGTATATTTTCTAGTTATATCGTTGAAGTTGAGCACCTACCAGCTTTTGTATGACTAGATTTTTTGTTGCTAGAAATTAAATCATGGTTGATCATGCTCTACCATTTTAGTCCATTGATTCGTCAGTGGTGATGCTAGTAGACGTCAAAGACTACCTTTAAGTGACTTTTCTTATGATCGAGAGCCTTCACATAGTTATTTAGTGACCTACTAGTATTTCTGTTACGCGTTAGCTATGTAGACATCCAATCAAAATCATCTGTCTTCTTTCATGTTTCAACTTTCCTAGTTTCCAGTTGTTGCCAAGGAAAAGTAAAAGAAACAACAGGCAAGTGAAACTAGGAAATTTAAGATTATTTGGTGGAAGAATATTCACTTATAGTTGACGTTTCTCATACAATTCTTAGTGTAACAGAAAGGAGATATGGAGTCCAGAACATTGCCTCGTAGGCCATGGCGTATAAGGCAAGAAAAATTCCACAAACTTGAAGTTAGGTTTGCGGAAAGGCTCAAAGTTAATTCCTCCTTTTTTGACATCTCTTTTGACCCTTCGAGTAAGGTCAATATAGCATAGTCTACTTAAAAGATCCTTTCTGCAGATCATTCATTTGTATAGATATGTATCTTTGACCTATTACACTCAACTTCAGCTGGTTCTAGATGGCATTTGTTCATCACCCACTTCCAACTTACTAATAGAATCAACTTAGGAGTTTGCTCATTGGAGTTTAAGGAGGTTACCTATCGTTGATAGGGGAGTAAATAGAATGAATATAAATAATTTTTAGACCTGTCATTTTAAAATGCATTGCTGATATAACTTTCTGAATTGACATGTTCGGCCAAATTTTAACGTGTAAGCCTTAAATACTGATTCAGATACTGTAACTTGGCCAAACGAGTACCTTATCTTGGCTAGCAAAACACTGTTTCAAGGTGCTTAACTTCTAAGCATATCAGTTTATTGAGCATGATAAAATTATATAAAAGGTGATGCCACAAGTCACATCTATTTGCTCAGATACTTCAGACAAATCCCACTCGTTTATATACAGAACGTCAGAAGTCAGAACCCTTATATCTGTAGCAGAGATTTCTACTTGGCATACAGTTGGTAGAATTAGTAACTTGCCCATCTCAAACACAAAGCAAAAGCAAGTGAGGATAAATATCTAATCGAAACGCTAATTAAGTGAAGCTCACAACATAACCATAAAAAAAGAGAGAAAGATCACAACATAGTTCATAGTTGTAGCAGATAAACAAAACTCTCACTCGAAACATTCTGTTTATAATTTGTACAAACCACTGGCCTACTCCGCCAGCTCTTACAATTAGAATTAGAATGATGATCAAAGTCAAGACCAACTCACATTCATTCGTATGTACATAAGTTATTACTATTGACACCCCCCCCCCCCCCCTCCCCCTACAAAAATACAACCATGAAACAACAAAAAAATCTTCCAAAACACCATCTTATGTTCGGATAACATGCTCCTCTCCTGAACTCCGATCAAAATGTTTAATCCACCTTCTCTTATTACTTGTACCCTTAGCATTATTGGATGAACTTGGTGAACCAAAGGCTGCCACGTGTGCCATGTCAAGCCCTTCCCCAACAGGCAAGAAAGCCGTCCGTACAATCCTTCTCCCGCCATCAAGCACCCCTCTCCATTTAAACCCACACGACGTCGTTTTACCTCCATCAGCATTCTTACATAACAAAACCGCCCCTCCATTATTCAATCTTGCCAACCTTAAGAACTTGGTAAAGTCTCTCCTACGGCTATCAACAACAAGAAAGTCAATGCCATCAAGCTCTGTCATTAATTCCTCGGGTTCTCCTACTAGAATCTCCGGCAAGGTTACGCCTGAGGCGGTCATGGCTTGGATGTAGTCGTTGCGAGAGCGGTCATCCGGAACTATACACACATGGCGGCCGCTAGTGTGGCGTGCGGCCACTGCGAGGCCGATGCTGGTGGGTATAATTCCGCCTTGGGACCATGTTTCTACTATGAGTTTTGCGTTCCATCCTGCTGCCATCGCTGATATTAGTTCTGCTACTCCTGACCCTTGATATAATTCACACTGCATATGTTTAACAATATATAAAGTTCGTTAGAATATGTATGATTCGATCAATTACGTATGCTAAGCAACTCTTGAACCCTCAAAGCAATATATTGAAAAAAAAAGGTGTGGACGCATGATCAGTACATGACTAACATTAAACTCAAGTCTTGAACATAACTTTCTAAAGACTTTACCAGCTAATAAGCTGCTAATAAATCTATGTTGTATAACTTATACATATATACATGCATGCATGGAAAATCTCAAGTTTGAATCCAAGGCTAAGATTATATTGTCAAGAGGGAAATTATGAAGCTCAGAAAATTAAGAGTCGAGCGCTACCTTTTAATTTGCTTTCATGGACTACACTTTTCTTGGGAAATTGAGGGGAAAATGGAGAAAATACTACATAGGTCAAACATAAAGTATTTGTCAAAAAAAAAAAAAACACAAAGTAAAGTAGGAAATGGGGTTGGTTCATATCATTATATAGAGAATTTTGCTTCAATTTTAGCTCCAAACGATCATCATCAGGAAATAACATGACGTAGAAGATCATCCTTATGAGATAAAAGTTTGCATCAAAAACCGTAGATTCGATTCCACATATGACACAAAAATCGTACCAAAACAAGACACATATACCAGAAAAGCAAGAGATGGATTATTTAAGCAGGGACTTACAGATTTAACGGTGTCAATATAAGCTTTAGAAGCAGTTTCTGGAGACCAAACAAGCTTCATTTCTTCTATATAGATATAGGAACTTGTACAATATTTTCTGTGGTCTTCCTTTTATGTGTCTGTCTCTTGCTATCTTTTGATATGTTGTGTATATATGACGAATGAGTACCCTTTGATCAATTTTTTGACGTTGGTGAAGATGTTAAAGATCAGTGTTCCTTGGAGAATAAGCGAAAGAAAGAAAGAAGAAATAAACAAAATGAGTACAACTTTTTATGTGGGGCGTCACCCAGGTGCTTTTATAAAGGGAAAGAGCAAGAGTTGACAATCTAGGTAGGTGCTGTCTGTCCGCACAGTGTGTTCCTACGTGTGAGATTGCATTTGCGGAGATAAGACCCTTACTATGGGCGAAGCAAAGAAGATTTCCGAAGCCTCTCATTTCTTTATTACTATGTACGGAGTACTTAAACAATTTGTTTTCTGTAAGCTTTCTCCATCTAAGCCGTTATTTGTTTTATGTTATTCAATTTCTATGTTGACATTATTGAACCGTGGTCTGTGCCTCCAACCAACTTCTGCTATCTTTTTTGTTTGGACCGCTTCTCATTATTTCTCACTTACACTGAACCAATTTCACATGTTTAGAAGGACATATATTTTTTTGGCATGTTTGAGTTTGAATGTGTTGGTGTATTAGTACTACCAATTTGGACAGATTTTACTACATTGTTCAAGCTAGGGTGATGAACATTAATGGAGAACATAAAATGATCAGTACATGCAGTTTCCATGTGGTTTTTCTGCTCCTCAACTTGGAAAGATTTTATGCCGTTCAAGACTTCAATGTATGATTATGATGATATGAATTATGTTCACGAAGACTAACTTAAAATATGAACCGTCAAATATATAGAATTTGTCCCTTTTTATAAAATTTTTAGGATTAAATTGAAATTTCGCCAATAAAATATAGAAAACACACTTATGAAACAAAGACAACGAACACACATCTACTCTTAAACTAACTTAAGAGACAATAACTACACTTTATTATACAACTCAATATTTTAAACTAACTTACTGAATCAATATATACTGCTTCTACAAGTCGAAATTGAATTAACTTCTTGTGTTGCCATGCCAATATCAAATTCTATATTTTGTTCTTGCAAAATGGAACATGTAAATAAATCATTTATAATAACATACATACGCTACATCGAAGTCTTTTAGGTTGATTTATTTTAATTTTCTCACGTGTCGTGATTACATTTTTAGATATCATTTCCACCGGTGATCAAAACTCCTTAGATTGATTGATCAAGAGACATATGATGAGTAACGACAAAATTGGAAGATTCTGTTAGTAGAAATGTGTCTTCTCGGTTTGGCTTACTTATTTTTTCTTTCCTGAACATCCGCTACGAATGTATCTATCGCTAATGTTGAACATTGGACTAACAACTTTTGGGCAAGAAACTTGTGACACTGGCAATGATGTACTCAATCTACTTTCGTCTATGGGGACGAGGGCATGCAAGTTAACAACTACCTACTTTTATTAAGGTAGCTTTATTTCTTTCCAATTGGTTGCTGTGGGTGCATGGAATATATACAACGCAGTTTCCTCAGCCCCCAGAGTTTAATATGTTGTTTTGGTATATTTTGAATAGGGTGCCATTTTTTGTTTGCTCGAGCTTTGCTTCATTTGGTACATTCATCAATCTTTTACACCAAGTAAAAGATCTTATAAAGTTAGGAAGCCTTTACATTGGTTGGCAACTATCGCAAACTATTGTTATGCTATTGTTATGGTAAGATATCAACCATTGATCTTTCAAATGAAATCTTAACTATTCGAAGAAAAAAAATTATAATAATAAATCTTCTAACAAATAATCATCAATTCATCATACATTCATACCCCCTTCGGATCTATCACCGGCCTTTTTAATCTCTTCTTCATTATGCAAGCCTGACACTTAACTAGTGATCGAATTCCCTTTTCTTATTTTCTGCAGTTGCAAAGAACACACAATGAATCTCAATAAAATGATGTACATCGAAATCGTTAAATCTGTCATATTAATAAGTTTAGTCCTGGCCCATGTAAGATCTCCCTTTCTCTATAAATATTGAATCCCAAAAACCTGAGACAAGCTGAAGTTAGTAAAATGTTAGGTAAAACTCAAAGATCAAAGTTACTGAGGTTTTCGTTAGGATCAATTCATTATTCATACTCCAAAAGTCCCCAACTAAATGCCTATAGAAAGACATGAAAAAAATCTCAAATCCAAAACCTTAGCTTGATTCTCAATGCTGTAGTAATAAATAAAGGGGCATAAAATGATAATATAGAACCTGGAAATATCAAGATGATTATAAATTCATAATGCCCATGTCAATTTTACGGTGAGCTTGAGTAGTTCTAGTCTATATGGGAGAAAATAAAAAAGGGTATTATAAGCTTTTGAATTTTGTTAAAAAAAATTCTATTTTAAATACAAATTTAATTTGTATATTTATAAAGATGTTTAATTAAATGGTCAAGATTAAGAAAGATAGAAATCAAGGGTGAAGATTTATTTATTATGATGATTGGCAATAGTTGTCAACCATTGTGAAAATTTTCATAAAGTTATATCTCCACACATATAGCCATATAGGTAACCCTAAAGAACATATAAACGCACACATATAAAAACCTTGTATTTGTTACCAACTTACCATTGATATATTCATACTTTTAGAGTAGAGAGATCATACTTAACTAGCTAATCAAATTTTCCATGACCAATGAGGCAATGACTTTTTGGAATTGAAGTTCCTGTGTGACATTAGGGGGATTGAAGTCCATGACCAATGTGCACATTGCATATGACTTCTTCTTGATGTTTCTATCCTAGCAAATTATTAAATTATGAGTGGAATAACTTACTTTCTCATTAATAAATTACCACTATATATAGGCAAAGGTATGTATGTTAAGTATATCACTAATTAATAATTACAAATCACTAATTATAAATTCTCAATCATTAATTACACCAATCAAGAATATAATCCCAATCAAGGATATGATTCCTTAATACAAATGGTATCGAATCCTATGGTTTAATATATATGGTGTTTATGGTCTCATACACCACATTAATAGATTGAACAAAAAGCTAAGTGGTCTTTATAGAGTAAAACATGTCGTTTTGTAGATAATTTGAGTAAGATGAGCTACTTCTCATATACTCAATTAGTTATTTGGTATCTCTTTAATTTAAAAATGTAATTAAAAGAACATGTTATGAACGTGAATTTACTTAAGTAGGTTTATGATACCGACATGGGAACCCGTAATCACTACCCTTGGTGTGCACTGGGTAAACTTACGGGTATAGTTTGTAAACCACGCATAACGGGTAAACTGCAGTGCTACCAAGTGACATATGTACCAAGCAAATGTTTCTCCCACAATTGTCAATGAAAGGGTTTGAACTAAGACTAACATGAATCTCACCTTCCAGTCTTCCACCTTAATCAATTGAGCCAACTTATCTGGGCTCCTATACAACAGCTTTATTTAGTGTTGCTATGCAATATAATGGTGCAAAAGCTTACTCTTTTTACTTACGAAAACATAGATTTACTCCCAAGAAAAAGCATACTATCTCCACTTCCCCAAGACCAATTCAAAGTCTTGCATGTTGGCCATAAAGCATACCGGCCATTCGGGGAAGAAAAGTTATCGAGAAACGGTTGATGGGAAGAAAGTGCGGAATTCTTACTAGAAATTTTACAAAGTAGTACTACCAGTCAACTGATGGAAATACTTGCAATCGCACTGGCCACGAGAAAGCTAGTATGTACTATTTCGTGACAAAAGCCCCTGAGCATAGCTGAGTCCCAGGAGTATGGAGCTCCAGCAGTTGCTTATGTATGGGACCTCCCATAGGCCATAAACTACTATGTCTGTCGGGTAAGGTGCGTTGTGATCGATGACTGATATCATCGTTCGCCAACCTTAACATACCTAGAGCTCGAACTATATTTACCTCATCGCTCTCTTAAGATTTCTGCACTATTTGCACCAACAAAAACGAGTGATTTTGTATTTAAGTGGACGAAAAGGGCAGAACACCATGATGTCTAAGCCTCTACATCAATTATGTGTCACTCCAGAATCAGGCATTGATCAAAATATAAGTTGTAACTCTCTTTTAATTAACACTCTGCATAAACTGCATTCACTAAACAATTTTATATTTTTATTGTTGTAGGGATTACAAATTGGATACTTTTCCTTTGGAAACATCAAGCATATGGCAATATGCGGCTGTACGGCACCCATAATAAAAATCTAGAGATCCCTATCAGGCGTGAAGCAAAAGGAAGCTCCCCTTCTATTATCAGATTTTGTTGATTCAAGAAATAAGATAGCTAGGATAGAGGAGGTTACCCACAAGATGGCAAATAGTGTCATTAAGTTGGGGTCTTCTATAGAACGTAACTTTGTTTGCGCTGGCAGGGTTAGTTTTCATTAGTGTCTTTTAGTTTGTGTTTTTAATGTACTTTGTTTCGACCAAGTAAAAAAAAAAATCTAGAGATGTTTACTAGCTAGAAGTATGGTATTATCTTCTCCTAGATGGGAAATTAGGATTCCCAACTTAATACGAGTTTGGGCGCATTTTCAAAAGAAAAAACACATAATACACTTATTAGGAATTTTCGATTTAGTAGTGGAGTTGTCTTTGTAGCATGTTTGTCGGAAGATATGTTTTCTTGAGCTAGTAACCTTGCAAAATGTGGAAATTAAGATGGTGTCACAAGGTTGTATCAAATGTGGGCAGTATCCTCTCACACAGTATTATTATAATTCCCTATAAATGTGGTCCACCAATCATATAATATCAAGGAAAATTTACGTTTTGGTGTCCTAATTAGTTTTGGGCTAATCTCAAATTTGATTACCTGACCTTTTCCTAATTTCATTTTGGTGACTTAGGTTTCAAAAATCACCCAATTTAGTGACTTAGCTTAACTCCACAAATTTTTTTGCCCAAAATGCTGACATATGCTGACGTGTCTAAGGGTAAATATGTGATTTTGTCTCATCACAGAAAAAATCCATTTTGGTGCCCTGAGGTTGTTTGTAATTCTAGTTACCCTCACTTTTTATTAGTTCCACTTTAGTGTCCTAACTTTTCAAAAACCTTTTCAAAATTATCAATTTTGGTGCCATGAGGTTGTATCTAGCTCGGGATCAACGACTTCATCAATATCACCACCTTTATGTTCCTAAGTCGCAGAGCTGCTTGCCAGGTTTAGTATGAGTTTAGAGGATGTGGTATGATCACTTGCTACAAGTTGTGGTCACTTTAAAAAGTAATAAGGAGTTTTAGTACTGTTGTAAATTAGTGATATTGAGGCAAGTGATCATTCAATTTAATCCTATTAACCACGTGAATGTGGTCACTTTTGAGAAGTGGTGAGGAGTATGTTGCAAGAATTTGAAATTACCAAAATAATAGAAAGAGCATATGTAGGTTACGAGGTGTCAAACTTGAGATTTAGGTAATTAACACCTTTTTTGTATAATCCTATTCATATGTCAGATGATACTCGTCCATTGAGAAGGAGGGAAAATCCTGTCGGTCTGAATTTTCCTTAATTGAGTTCATATGGGCCATTTCCACCATTTTTGAGGCATTAAAGGAGACCCGCAAACAAGAAAAAACATAGGATCATCCTAATCAAGTTTATGGCATAAATAAGTAGGGTTCTTAACTAAAGTAGATACATATTTCACAAACCTTGAAGGAATGAGGTTTATTTGACTGATCCCGACCCGCATTTATAAACATGAGCACTATTTTCAAACCATTGCAACTAGTTTTATCAAGAAATTAGTCAAAATTTTCTTTTGATTAGCCACGTTAGCATTTTGAATGATAAAATTAATAGAGTTGGACTTAGGTCACCAAAATGAGAGGTTCTCGAAAAGTCAGGGCACTAAAGTGGAAAGTTTGGGCACCAAATTGATTTTTTTTTCCTATGATGAGACAAAATTACATATTCATCCTTGGACAATATGTAAGCATTTTTGATGGAAAAATTGACGGAGTTATCCATTAGGCTTAGATCACTAAAGGGCGTAATTTTTGAAACCCCAAATCACCAAAATGGAATTAGCAAAATATCTAGATAACCAAAGTGGAATTAGACCAAAATATAGGGCACCAAAATATCACCAAAATGTAAATTTTTTTGATATTAATATGAGAGGGTGACATCCAAATTCAGTACCATCCGATGACGCCCTATAATTATCCTACAAAAGAGGTCGTTGTGGATCTAGCTTATTGTATTGGTGAGCATTTCAGCAAGCGAGCTTCGGATATTCTTTGTTACCTGCTCTTCCATGATAGGTATTGCTCCTCCATGCATGTTTCATTTGACTCGCTAGTACTTCTGTACTTGGCCCTTATCATTGAAGGGAAAAATTCTAAGTCAATTATGAAATGAGCATATCACATTTTAACAAGTTCAAATTGTGGGGAACCACCTAATAAAATAGATCATTTGTGAGGAATCACCTTATAAAAATTTTTTTGTGGCAAACCACCTTATAAGGGGTGTACCGTTTGGTTGAACCACCATAAATGAAATCTGATGGCCTGAGCACCCTTTTTTTTTTGCCATAGCACCGGTTTTTTCTTAATCCACGCCTCTTCCACCTCTACCCCAGTGATTTTGATATTTCCCAAAAACACACTTCCCTCCATTCTCTAATTATCCTCCCTCCTCATTCTAATTAATTTAGCTCAACATAACAACCCCCATTCCCCCTAGATGTCTCTTCTCTCTCCTTATTTGCATTCACTTTCATGAGTAACTAACTATTTCTTTCTCTTTCCCCCTAATCTCTGCAGTCCCCTTCTCTTCTTCTTCCTCATGGCAAGTTCTCTCAATAGTTTAGTCTCCGCTGACAATGGCATCGAATATATCTTTGGGGTTCTTCTTGGGAATTTAGTTTCTATTCTTTGGTTTATGGTGAAGGTGAAGTGAAGTGAGATATTGGGTGAAATAGCTGATGAGGTTGTGAATATTATGACGTTAATTTGAATGATATTTGTGGTGAAGATGAAGGTAAGAAGAAATGGCTAGGGAAAGACAATGGAAGATAAAAGAGAGTGAAGAGGTAACAATGGTGAATTTAGGAGTTGGATAAGAAAGTAGTTAGCTTAGGGGAATAAAATTGATTTTGATTCTTCAATTAAGGTGTTGATGGTGAAGGTTAGACACTATCTTTGATTTTAAGAGTAAATTAAAACAAAATGATTGATTTAGAGAAAAAACCAATATTGAGGCAAAAAAACCGGTTGCGATGTCATCGGATTTCATTTATGGTGGTTCAACCAAACGATTTACGTCATATAAGGTGGTTTGCCACAATTTTTTTTATAAGGTGATTCCCCACAAATAAGCTATTTGATTAGGTGGTTCCCCACAATTTGAGCTTTTAACAATAGACAAGGATAGGTTTGGAATTTTGCCATTCTTAACATGCCAAAATTATGCACCTAACTAGAGCACATATAGTACAATAACGTACTAGTAGCCTACGGAGTAGTACTTAATTTTTTCCTTCTGCTTTAATTATACTGCTTGTTCGGCCAGATTCATTGACGTCCAACGTACTGGATAATCTACTACCGTCATATACTAAAATCTTCAATGGCTTGACTTTCTATATCACTAGATAGCAATCCGTGTTTCGCATGGTCAGGTAATATATTTTGTAAAAATATTTCTTATTTTAATGAGCTATGGCACCTGTACTCAACTATAATAGGGTGTCTACATACAATGTGTTCAACTATAAGGTATCTATCCCACCAATATTACTCCATATAATTTTTTTAATCAACCATAGTGTGTATACTCCATATAGATATATGTACATATGTAAGCCAACTATAGTAAGTATATAGCACTATTGCCCCATAGTATATATTAGTATACATCTTTACTTCTTATAAATTCAGTCTATATACATGTTTAAATATCTAAAATTGGATATATCATGTAACCATAGTGAGCATATCCAAATCTTAGTATGTTATTTTCTTAAAGTATATTTAAGTTGGGTATAACATTTTGAACTATAGTGAGTATACTAACCTTATTATGTAGTGTACATCCCCATTTATTTTACTATAGTGAGTATACTAACCTTATTATATAGTGTACATCCCCATTTATTTTACTATAGTGAGTATACTAACTTTATTATGTAGTATACTCCAAATACATACCATAATGGATATAATTCAATAGTACTTATGTTTACAATATCATATATATACATATATATATATATACATATATATATATATATATAATTAAAATATGTTTATTACCTAATATTTAATTAGATATCATTTATTAGTAGGGTAGATTCATTAAATAGTGTTAAGTAGTTGTATTTACTAAGTCGTAATAAATAGCTTACTTAGTTAATGGGTTATGACACATGGCACTCGACTATTGGGTGTCTACTGCCACGTGTCATGCCACGTGTCAAACTTCTGACTTCCTACCTACTAATATATATAAATATAAGATCCTCCTAGTTGTGGTCCGGCCTTGTTTACAAATGACTTTTATTTTTTTTTTCCGACAAACCTACAAATGACTTATTGACTACTATAATGTCGGTTTCCGAAGTTCCGAGAGATAAGCATTATACTTGCATTAGACTTAAGCATTAGAATGATAAACAAGAAGCCATGCTCTTATACTTACAACTCCTAAGTACTTTCTCTCTTTCGTAAGCTATATGCTTAGAAAATTATTAAACTATCGCTATTTCAGTAGTTAAAAAATGGATATGAAATGTACTCATGGTTTGATATGAAACACATCACTTATCTCTATATGGTATTTTTTTTTTTTTTAAATAGAACGTATAAACATACATGTGCTAGCTGTCTAAGTAAGTCACCGTTCTAAGCCAGTTGATCATTTAATATGATCATGCAACTAGATTAATCTCAATTGCAGCCGATAGTTGACATATCCCATAATTTTTATCTAATTTTTGTATATCGAATTGGAGTATTTTAAGTACAAACAGGATAGCGAAGTATACTAGTACCTTCCTTAATTACTAACATGTGGGGATGAGCTTGACCAAATCAAGTGTCTAGATTACTAGATAGGTTATCAACATGTAGCCGTATAAGCTATCATCATGACCTAAGAGAAAGGAGTTGATCGACTATTAAAGTTGAGATTTGAGAATATAGTACTGCTTATCAAACATCGAGCTACTTGTCCCTTAGTGCGTCTTTCTTTTTGACTTGTTAAGGCTACGCGCATGCTTGGTAAGCTTTTGGGAAGAAATAATCTTTTATGGAATGTCAAACAGTGCTGGACATTACTCATTGATCATACCCAATAAGCTTAGAATTCAGTCATTTTATTCGTGACCTAGACAGCAACATCAAAGTTTTAGCTAGATAGAGATGTTAGTTCTTTTTCAGATAACTCGAGGCAGGTAAGTATCACTTTTTTTGTGACCCGACCACAACATATATCAAATTATTGAATTAGAAAGGTGGTTTATTAAGAAAATCTTTCATGACATGAGCTAGTAGCACCAGACCGGGCTGACATAGACTCTAATTTTTTTATTTTTCCTTTTGGTGGGAGGAGCCAGACTATAATGTGAAGGGGATAAAAGCAATTGCAAATGGAATCAAAAAATACATATATGAGTTGCTCCTATGAAAACTTCAAGGTGAAAGGATCAATTAACGAGTGCTGGTTAATCACTGAAGTTTTTTTAGTTTTTTTGAAGGGATCAACTAATCAACAAAGTTATACGTACAAGGGTAAAGCTAGAAACAAAGCTTGAGGAAGGTCATCTAAGCTACTCCACTTGTCTAGCTCGCTGAAACCAATAAGTAACATAGGGTCATTTGAACCTTATGCATGCGCAATTGAAACAACAAAATAATATTAAGAAAAATAACAAGGCACAAGGTTTAAATAAATATCTTTAGACCTACATCGTCATGTCAGAGCTTTAATATTATATGTACTCCTTCCGTCTTAACTATTTGACCGGTATTTGATTCCTCTTAACTTCCTTTTTACGTAATTTGATGAATAGTACCTGATGTACATGTTCAAAAGTTGGTATTTTTTTGAAACTATATATATGCGCCATTTATTTAATAACAAATTCTTATGAAAACTTGTCTACTTATATTAAGAGACGAGTTCTTTATAAGCTAAATCAACCCATTTTCCGGCAACAAGTATTAGAATTCTATCCTTCCCATGTAGTAGGTACGTAATTTACCAGAGTCATCAGCATCCATGGTGCGTGATTGCATGCATTGATTCAAAGGAAGAAGACGGGAAAACAAGAGTGTTGAAATCCTTGTGGCATCCGATTAACAAATTTGTACGACATATCTTTCACAAGGAGAAAACATAACAAATTGCCATTGCATAGTTTTAAACAGAATGTGCATACTTGAAGTTACGAGATGCCCAATGGTTTTAAAAAGGAGAGTAAGTGTCAGAAGTGGGATTTGAACCCACGCCCTCGTTAGAGGACCAGAACTTGAGTCTGGCGCCTTAGACCACTCGGCCATCCTGACATTATGACAATGTTCTCGGCATTAGTATATACATAATTATCGTATACTGTAATAATCTGTGTTTATAGTTTTCTTTTCTTCATTTTTTCCATAAATGTTTCACGCTGTTCCAACTCGGCTAATTGTGGAATTGGATGATTCTGTCCAAGGTGATACATTTCCTTGTTGAGCAACATAGCCTCTATACTATATACGTGTCAATGAAGCAGAGGACAAAAGCAAAAATGGATGTACAAGAACAAGAAGACTGTGGGAATGTGGGATGATGAGGAGGTGGGAAGAGATGCCACTTGATATGTGTTTGGTTTGATTATGAAGTCCTTAGATACATAGGTACCTAGCTAATTTATATGCTTGGACATATTTTTTGTAGGTAAACGGTGGATGTTAATTAGCCTTATTAGATCTATCTCGCTTACCTGAATGTTGTTCTCAATCGCCCACATCAATACACCAAATTCTCGTCCCTATGCGTGCCACATGGATATATCGCAGAGAGGTACCCTTTATAACTTTACATTTTATTGCTGATTTTTTCTACTGGCTTTACTTTCCACTTTTCAGTATGATGTTTGTTTCTTCAGTTATTTCACCTTAGTGTTCTCGTGTAAGGATGTGTTCGGCAAATTTAGGTGTGCTAGTGGATAGGTGTGCTAGTGGATAGTAGAGATTTTCGTAAATGGTAGTGGTAATGTTTGTAGTAGATGGTAGCTGATAAAAATAGATGATAGTAGTTAACTATTAAGGTATCTGATTGTTATCAACATGTTCGGCAAAATTAGTTATTGCGTTATCATACTCAAAAAAATCTTACTAAATATTAGGAGATAAAGGGTGAACATAGGCGCAAAAAGTAAAAGTAGCAGAGATTTAAGAAACCTCTGAGAAAAGCACCTTCAAAAGCTACAATCTACTACATAATCTACATAGTATGTGTTTGACCTAACTTTTGAAAGTGTTTTTTAACCCAAAAGTTGCAAGTTTGGCCAAACATAGTGTTTTTTAAAAACCCAAAAAGGAGTTTTTGACCCCCAAAAACAGAAGCACCAAATGCTGCTTCTACTTCTGTTTCTTGCAAAAGTTATTATTTAAAGAAGGAAAATCTTTTGTTATCCCATAAATGCAATATTCAAAGTCTCTAAAAAAGGAAAAAACTATGCGTAAAAATAAGTAGGTCAAACACTTCTAAACGTTATAAAACACTCTTATTATAAATTAGGCCAAACTCAACATGTTTTTTTCTAAAACCAGTTATTAGATAAACAATTTCTGAGAAGTAAAGACAGTTTTTCAAAAACTAGGCCAAACAAACGCATAGCCAAACAACTTTCAAAAGCTACAATTTACTTCTAAAGCTCTTCCCAACACGCTTTAAGTGATTTATGAGAATGAGAAGAAGCAAGTCTTTCGTTTTACAATAGGGTTGAGGACTTGAGGAGTAAAGGAAAGCATAGTACAACAATCAATATATATATATAAAGGAGGAAGTTTTCGGTGATTATTAGAGCGCCAAGTAGGATTTTAGATTTTAGCTTTTCTTTTAATGAGTTTTCATAGTATTATAAGGAGTGTAGTTTAGGTAGAAAACTACTATTACAAAAAGTGTAGTTTAGCTAAAAAAAAATATTATTATAAAGAGTGTAGTTTAGATAGAAAAAAATAAAAAAAATAA